>KL647300.1:366576-400733 GCA_000727475.1 Sarcocystis neurona | reverse complement strand
CTGCTGCTGCTGCTGTTCTTGCTGCTGCTGCTGCTGTTCTTGATGCTGCTGCTGCTGTTCTTGATGCTGCTGCTGCTGTTCTTGATGCTGCTGCTGCTGTTCTTGCTGCTGCCGCTGCTTCTGCGTTCCACTCGATGTTGAGGCTCTCATGTTGTTCTGTTGCAGACACCGATGCTTCCTCCTTCCTCCCCTTACGCTTCCTGCTGCTGCTGCTCCTGCTGCCCCTGCTGCCGCGCTCGGCCTGCTACTGCTGCTATTGCTGCAAATCTTTCGCTGCCGCAGGTGCGCTGCTGCCGTGGGAAAGCGTGAAGCCTTTCAGCAGCTTTCTTCGCCTTCTTGTATCCCACTTCACGTCGTGTGTGTCTAAGTGTGTGCGTACGCGCGTTCAACAACATGCCTGTTCACAAGTTCTCCTGTTCCTCTGCTTTTTCTTGTAGTCTTGCTTCTGCTTGTCTCGACTTTCCAGCCCCCAGACAACTGAGGTCTAGCCATCACCCCACAGCAGGAGTTCAAGGCTGCCGTCACAGCAGCAGCAGCAGGGCGGTGTCTGCAGCAGCAGCCGCGGGTTCGCCCGCGCGTCCGCGAGAAACACCAGCAGCAGCAACCCAGCAGCAGCAATCCAGCAGCAGCAGAAGCTGCAGATGCGGTGGATGGGAGGGACGGGCTGACCGAGCACTTGTGATACCAACAGCAGCATCGCCAACAGGGAAAAAGGAGAACACGAAGTAGCTGCAGCTCGTCTCTGTGTCTTCACGTCAAGGAGGGACGGCTGCTGCTCATGTTGGGACTCTCTGCACCCCGCGTTTTCTGTTGACTGCTGCTGCTCCTGTGTCGCCGACTCCCCACGCCCGCGCGGTCTCCGAGGAGCAGCAGCAGCGGCTGCAACCGGACCGCATCATCGGTGCTGATAGATGCTGTGGCTCAGACGTTTGCGCGTCCCCCAGGCCAGCGTCTCCTATTCTCCTTTTCCTCCTTCTCGGGCGATAGCTTAGCTGCGAACGGCTGCTGCGTCTTCAAACATCTACGAAGAAACCGCCTGTATCGCATCTCCGCTCTCTACATCTCCCACTTGTCCACATCCAACATATCCACATATATATATATATATATATGCGCACGCTCGAGCACACCCTGTGTCTCTATCTTCTCGTTTTCTGCGTGTATGTGAGTCTTCTCCACTTCCACAGTCGCTGATGATAGAAGCCGCTGTGTGAGTCCTCACGGCCGTCGGCGATGGTGTCCTTCCACGCCGTACACATGAATGTGTGTGTTGTGTAGGAATCTATCTATACAGTCCCATATTTGTGACTAGAAGCCCGTAGGTCCACTCTAGTACCGTTTCTCTTCCACAGAGATGAACATGCACACAGGGATATATGTAGGTACCTGTATACGAATCTTTTCCTTCCTGTACATAAAGACCTGAAGTCAATTTCATCAGCGTGTCTCTTCCACGCGTGCGCACATCCACACAGCTGGACAGGTAAGTAATTTATCCGTCACACGCCCTACAGACACAGTCGCATTTTTGAGGGGCTCTTCCGCGATCCGTGGTGGCACGGTACCCCGCAAGCGAAACGACGCCTGGCGCATGCGCGTGCAGGACGGTGGTGCTGCTTGTGTCACCCTCGTTTTTTCTCGAAGGAAAAGCGATGGCGGAACTCTCCCGGGCAGCTACTACTTGCGGGTATGCCCATCCACGCGTACATGGAGACAGCGCATCTCTATCTATTTTCTCTCCATATATGCCGTGCGCGATTCTGACCCCCGGTATCTATTCTCTCTGCAGAAAGTGAGCGTATGGGGATCATCTCTACGAGGCGCGCGCATCTCTATCTCTCTGTGTACATAATATACATATATATATATCCCGTGTGCAATGGAGAAGGGATCTGACCCGAATCCCTGGTAACCGTCACTTTTTTCCAGGAAGGTCATCTGTGTGGGTTGTTATTCTCCGTTTCGGCCACACACACACACACACATACCTCTGTCTGTGTCTATATATCCCACGCGCCAAACGCAGAAGGTCCCGACCCCGTCCTCACTTTTAAATTTTCCTTTACAGGGGGTGAATATGTGTGGATCATCTCTCGACACGCATATTCTTGGAACGCCGTTCCGGCCGCGGCGGGGTGTCTCTTCCCCCAACGCCGCCTTCTCACAAATATCCCATTTTCATTCGTGTACATACGTATGTTTTCACTGATTTTCCCCCAATACTTCAGCGATAGGTAGTTGTTCGGGACAACCATCTTGATCAAACTGGCATGCGTTAGCGATATAGAATAGTACAGAAGTACCACATATATGTAGTTATAAGTGGATCAGTGCGTCAGCGACAGATCCTTTTCCACAGATAGTATATATGTATATCTCTTTATCAGAAAGTTTTTTCCCCGCCTCGTAGCGACACATACGCGTGCGGAGTTCGGAACGGGTATATATCTCAACAGCAGGAGAGGTACCAAGTAGATGCCGCGTCCTATTTCCAGAGTCTCCATCCACGCACAGAGAGAGAGAAGACGAAGAAAGAGATAAATATATGCGGCAACGGTATACGCTGCGTAGAGTCACGAGGTGGATTCGGGGAAATATCCACAAAGGATGAGAGAGGGACTTCTAGCGCAGGCGACAGTAGCCCACTGTACACACATCTGTTTGATGGCGGCGATGAAAAAGAGTAGTAGAGAGATACAGAAACCACCTGCGGAGTAGAGAGGCGTTTGTGGCAGGCGGCGGGTTGATAGAAGAGTGAGAAGAACCGTAAAAAGGGGACACAGGCAGTGAATAACGGCGGTTGTGTGCTGCGCGGGCCGAGTGCCAAGCCACCTGCAACACACGTGGCAGGTTTCAGAGAGAAACGAAGTAACGCAGCCACCAAGTTGGCGTGCGGTGAACCCTCCTTTTGCGGGAACTTCTACAACACGCAATTCTCGCAAGTCAAAAAGCCAACAGAACTCATGTCTGGCTTCCTAGAAAACTACCTGTGTGTACAGGTGGCCACCTCTACACACCCCCGGGCGATGACCCGTACGAAAGGACTCGCAGCTGCACCGGTGTCCACGACTTGTCTACCCGTGGACACGTAGATAGATCTTGAACACTAAAAACTATTTCTATGGAAAATAATCGAAAGTTCTGTCTTGCTTCGCTTATACCTGCATATCGGTGTAAATGTGTGGATATGTGCGCCCACTCACAGTATGTACGGGTCCCACCCCGTAGGGGACGCGATTTATAGTGATACCGTAGAGAGGGTTATTTCCTCTCCTTCATATATACACGCATATATATTTACAAGTGTACACATATGTACACATATACACACGTATTGGGGTGAATAGACATGGATGTGTGTGTGTGTGTGCGCTTATATACCCGAGGTTGTAGACGCAACTACGCTTCTCCGACACAGCGCCGTGGAAGGGCGTTTCCACGTATCGCAACACGTCGGCATCAGCAAAAGTAAATCTTCCCAAACGTGGACACACACACAGACACACACACACACAGAGAGACGTACAAATATACATCTGCCCCAATAATTGAGAACACTACTACATCTCTGTATGCGTCGGTATTGCTGCGCTCCTCTCCTCCCATATATATGCGTCAATATGAATATATAGGAAGAGAAATAGGTAGATATTTATAGTTGTCTACACAGACATATGCATACGTGTAGAGAATATATACATATATAGTGTATACACCAATATACATCTACATCTCTCCATATACGCCCGCGTCAGCACGCATGTCTACATACCTACTGTACGTGTATATATATATATATATATATATATATGTATATATTGATACAGAATAGATAACTACAATTGTATAGAGATGTAAAGAGGTATCTGAAGACATCTATGTATAGACGTGTGTATAGATAGAGAGATCGATACACAGTTACGCAACCGTGTATACATCTATATATATGTGTACGTAGATATGTCGAGGCACCTGCTTTCTATCTCCGTCTCTCTCTAATATAGATTTACATATACACATATAGGCGGATGTTAATGTACACACATACAGAGGGACACACAGACATCTATGTCCGTCTATAAATGTTCACATCCACATATGTACACACTTGTATATACGTCGATACGTCTGCCCCCATCTAAGCCTGTGTGTCCACATATATAGATGCATATATATACATATATTCGTCCTGAAGTATATGTGTACCTATATGATATAGATAGCTCTGTCAATAGGTATGCATATAGACGGATATTTATAGGGGTATAATAGATACAGATAGATATAGGAGAAGAGAGTTGTTTGAGTAGCGGCACCCACGGAAGAAACGGCGGCACACGAGTGCGGCAGCTAACACGTACCCGATGGTGGCTCACGAACTGCATGCGTCTCTCCCACTTTTCGCCTCTCCACCATTTCTGCCTGCATTCCGTAGACGAACACTTTCAGAAGGAACTGGCGATGAAGAGACGTGCGCGTCTGCACAGACAACGACCAGAAATTTGGCTGCACGACGCGTGCACCTATGCATGCATATGAATCTATTCCCCTCCACGTCATTCCCTCTTCCATACGCCCACGCATATGTAGCGGTATGAATCCACCTACCTTTCCCCGCCAGGATTCCTACACAAGTACATATGTACAGGTATTACGCTTCCACATCCTTCTTAGAGCTACCTCTCTCTCTCTACATATATATATATATATATGGGTATATATGTGTGTATATATGTATGTCTACAAGTGCTTCCATACGTGAATGCATGTACATGTATGTATGTGTATGTATAGAGACACATACGGATATGTACGTAGGAAGAGAGAGGGCGCAGCGGGGAGTCTGCTCGTCCTTGGCAGATGTACAGAAGTTGTAGGTACTCTCTTCGCAGGGAAGGCAAGATGCGGAGCAGCAGACGAGGGGCGTGGGATGGCGAACTAGACCACCTGCGCCAGTTCTGCGACTTCCTCGACCCCACGCTTTTCACGTCTCCCCTTCCTTCTGAAGAGGAAGCGGAAACAGCAGCGGGCGACGGAGCAGCTGCAGCGGGCGACGGAGCAGCAGGGACAGACTTAGAAGGGGGAGATGGAGAAGCAGCCGGAGTGCGGACGACAGAAGAGGAAGAAGAAGGAAACGCAAGGGAAGGTACACAAGAAGCAGGAAGCGCAGCAGGACATGACAGCGTTCGGCAGGAGGCTGTTGAGGCGTTGCATGCGCTGCTGCAGTTCCCACTGTGTGAGGCCTTTGCTGTGGAGCAGCAGGCAGCCGCAACTGCTGAGACGCCTGTCGCGGCTGCTGCTTGCAGCCGGCAACCAGGAGCAGCAGTTGCTTCTTCTTCTTCTTCCTTTTTACCGGGGGACGCCGGTCCTGCTGCTAACACTTCCCCGAGTGTTACTGCTGTGGATGTGCGAGCGCTTGCTGCCGGTGCTGCTGTTGCTGCTGCTGCTATTGAGAAGTGTGCTGCAGCTCGTGATGCATCGCTTTCTCTTTCTGCTGCTGCCGGCGCCGCTTCCTCCCCCTCTCGTCCCCCTCCTTCTCCTGTTTTTTGCTTCTTCTCACAGCTGCTCTGCTGCTCGTGCTGCCGACTGCCCGGCGGCTGCCGCTGCTTCCCCTGCCGACGGTGTTGCCCAGTGTGCTGCCGCTACAGGAGGACAAGGGGGGGCGTCACTGTCTCCTGCATCCACGTGCTCTGCTTCTGTTGCTTTTCGTTCTGCTGCTGGTAGTGCGGCTCGCTCAGACGTCCTCGGGTCCGCAGCGGCACGTGCGGAAGTCATTCGCCCGCTGTACGGCGGCACCTTCCTGCGCTGCTGCAGCAGGGAAGGAGGAGGAGCAGGAGGCAGCAGCTACGCGTGCTGCTGCTCCAGGAGCCGCGCCGCGCTGTTGCGGCTGCACCGTAACACCGACAGCGACGCCCGCAGCAGCAGCAGGAGCAGCAGCACTACCAGCAGCGGCGGCAGCACCAGGAGTCAGACCAGCGTCAGTCCCACGAGCTGTAGCAGCAGCCACAGGAGCAGCGGTAGCAGGAGCAGCAGCGGCAGCAGGAGCAGCAGTCGCGGCAGGAGCACGAGCGGCAGCAGGAGGGGCGGTGGCAGGAGGAGCAGCAGCGGCAGGAGGAGAGGTCGCGGCAGAAGGAGGAGGAGGAGCAGCAGCAGCCTCTGCGCGCGTAGTTTTCGACTGGATGGGGAGAGACAGCTGCCAGAAGTCGCTGCTGCACATACGCAGCAGCGGCAGGAAGCTCGCACGATCGACCACCAGCAGCGGCAGCTCTCGCAGCAGCAGCAGCAGGAGCAGCGCATGCGGGTGCCTGTACCGCCGCGACTCCCTCAGCAGGAACAGCTGCAGCAACAGAAGACGAACAAGATGAAGCGACAGATTTTGGAGAAACTTCTGCGACAGCAAACCCCGCGCGTGCTTCTTCGCGACTGGCAAGCAGCAGCTGCAACACTGGTGGCAGAGGCAGGGGCAGCTGCAGCAGCAGAAGCAGCAACAGCAAGACAGACAGCAGCAGCAGCAGCAAGACAGACAACAGCCGCAGGAGAGACAGCAGCAGCAAGACGAGGAGCAACCCAGAGGAACAGGGCTTCTTCCGTATCGTGTTACGCTGGCTGCTCGGTGAAGCTCCTTAGCTGTGCGGTCCCCAGAGCCCTGATAGTCCCCCTCCCCGGCAGCAGCAGCAGGCAGCTCTCGAGGAGAAACGGCGGCAGCAGCAGCAAGGCGAGCAGAAACAGCGGCAGACGCAGCAGCAGGAGCAGCAACAGCAGCGCCGGCTGCAGTGACCGTCCTTCTACAGAAAGCTGCAACGGCAGCAGCAGGAACCAGAAGCAGAAGAAGAAGAGCAGCAACGGCCGCAGCAGCAACTGGTGGACTGATTCTTTTTTAAACGTTGGCAGCAGCGTATGGGCGGTTGCTGTATCCGACGAACTGCCGCTGCTGCAGCTCTCGCACGGCACACTACAGCGGGAGCAGAGCTCCGAGCAGCAGCAGCCGAGCAGCAACCAGCAGCAGCACAGCAGCAACCAGCAACCGCAGAGCAGCAACCAGCAGCGGCAGAGCAGCGCACAACAGCAGCAGCACGGGAACAAACGGCAGCAGCAGAGCAGCGCGCAACAGCAGCACGACAACAAATGGCGGCAGCAGAGCAGCAGCAGCGTCGGCGTGGCGGCACGGCTCCTCAAGGGCCGCAGGGGCTCCGCTCGTCAGCAGCAGCAGCGGCAACAACACGAGGAGCAGCAGCAGCAACACCAGGAAGAGGAAGCGGAGGGGCAGGAAGGGGAAGAGCAGCAACGCGCGACTCAGCAGCGGGAAGAAGGCCGAAGGCGCTGCAGCAGGGAAAGCGCAGCAGCAGCGGAAGGCGCGGGAGAGGTGCGGCTGTCTCGCACACTGGCGCAGCACAGGCGGAGAGAAGGTGAAGGGGAAAATAATCAAAAAAAAGGAAGGACAAAGGAAGAAGAAAGTACAGAAGAAGAAGGCTTTGTTGTGCTGGCTGTAGGGGTAAATGCAAAGGACAGGCTTCTCACTGCTCCGACACCTGCGCGTGCAGCACCATCCGCAGCAACAACAGCAGCAGCAACTCACTGCTGCTGCTGCTGCTGTCCTCCGCGGTTGCAGCGCTCCTGCGGCTGCAACAGAAACAGCACCGCAGAGGCTCTTGCAGCAGAACAGGTAGCAACGTATTCCTCTGCGTGGGCGGCAGGAGGAGAAAAGGCGACAGCGGCAGCAGCGGAACCAGCAGCACCAGCGGAACCAGCAGCAGCAGTAGCAGATGAAGAAGCAGCAACAGCAGACGATACACCAGGGACGGCAGAGGCAGCCGATGGCAACGCAGGACTTGTCCAGCTCTGGCTGCTCCCGAGTAACCCGCGGAAGCATCCTCGTTTTGCGCTTGGCCTGCTACATCAAGTGAGAGAGCAACACCAGCAGAAGCAGCAGCATCAGCAGAAGCAGCAGCACCAGCAGAAGCAGCAGCACCAGCAGAAGCAGCAGCACCAGCAAAAGCAGCAGCAGCAGGCTAGCAGAAAAAGCAGCCGCCACACCGGTAGAGAGACAACCAGGGCAGCAGCAGAAGCTTACCAGCAACAGCAGGTTAACAGCAGCACAGAGTCAGTCTAGCCCCACCAGAAGCAGCAGCAGAAGCAGCAGCAACACCAGCGGGAGAAGTCTTCGCACCGGCAGAGGCAGCAAGGCAGTAGCAGCAGCGTAGTAGCAGCAGGAGGAAGTGAACACAAGAGGAACAGGAATCACCAGCTGCAGCAGCAGGAGGGAAGCAACAGCAGCAACAGGGAGACAGCAGCGGCAGCGGCAGGCAGGCAGCAGCAGCAGCAGGTGGTAGCAACGGCAGGAGCAGCTGACAGACGGCTGGGAAAGCAGGACGCGCGTTCGTACCCGGGGCAGGAATAGCGAAGGAGAGAGGGACAGCAGCAGCAGGAGCAGGAGAAGCGGCAGGTGGTCGCGAGAGACAACACGAGAGACAGCAGCGAAAGCAGCGATAGCAGCAAAACACCGGCCGCACCCGGCCCGCAGCAGCAGCAGCAGACGCGTGAGTCTGCTGCCAAGAGCTGCTCGGCCAGCAGACCTAGGGCAGCATGTAAGCGGCAGCAGCTGCTGCAGAGATTGCAGCAGGAAAAAGAAGGGCTATGTCGGAGCAGCAGAGAGAGAAGAAACGACAGCAGCTTGTTGGGGAAGAAGGAAGGGGTGGGGGGGGGGAGGGGGGAGAACTTGAAGCATGCGACGATTTGTGCCGCCCTATACGACTGAGCATGCAACTTTCTTCTCTGTCACATATCAAAGAGTCGCTGTTGAACTCATGTCCTCTCTCTTGCTGCCATCCTTACTCTTGCTACTGCGGCAAGTCGGCCTGCTGCGATGCTGCTGATCTTGCTGCCGAGTCTGGTGCTGCTGCGTCTGCTGCTGCTGCGTCTGCTGCTGCTGCGTCTGCTGCTGCTGCGTCTGCTGCTGCCGCGTCTGCTGCTGCCGCGTCTGCTGCTGCCGCGTCTGCTGCTGCCGCGTCTGCTGCTACCCCTGCGTCACCGAACGGCTTGTCAAAGCTTGCAGTCCCTGTTACCTCTCACCAGTCTTGCTGTATACATTAACTTTGACTCTCGCAAGCTAAATAGCTGTTCCCTCTACACTTCCGCCTACGTATATATATATGTATATATCGCTGTCCTGACGTAAATAAGTATGTCCATCAATACATTTGCATATGTACATGTGTGTTTTTCTTGAGTATATACGTACGTATATGTATACATATACATATATGTGCATAAATATATAAATATATATATATATATATGTATGTGTATGCGTATATATTGTTGTCCTGACGTAAGTATATCTGCGTATCAGTACACCCGCGTGTGTATATGTGTACTTTTTACGAGTTGACTCCCGGTCGTATATGTGTGGCTTCGGTGTCTTTGCTGTTGATTTCCTTGAACTTCTCGTTTTATTTTAATCTCTCATGTGTAAATACATGGGCTACAGAAATACATCCCTACACGAGAGAAATACTCTCACACGCTAGACCGCTATCTTATTTGAAGAAGTCCTACACATATATACATATATACGTATATACATAAATACATACATATATATATTATATGCACGAACATACACTACTGTCAGTCTGCATCTAAACATATATATATATATACTCTCTCAATGTTGATACATATATTTATATGTATATAAATGTATCTACTCATATATATATATATATATGTATATGTATACCCATATTTACATTGCTATATATATATATGTAGAGCGTGGAAAATGTTTTCATTGTAGAGCTTCCACACATATAGAGCTCTATGTACAAATATGTATTGCCATTCCTTTTCTTTTGAAGATGTCCTCTCAACCATACAAATATGGGCATATATTCATATGAGTGTGTATGATCGTATACCGAATTACCCGTATTCGCAGCAGTCCTGTATACATAGGTGTGTATAGATCTGCATGCATATGTGTGTGTATATGTACAGTTCTGTATATACTTATATCTGTAAATTTAGACTTCTACATACATATAGATGCACACACATGTATATATATATATAGGCGTATAGGTGTGGGTAGTAGTGTTATGCTTGTAGGCCCACGTGTGTGGGAATATATGTGTCTCTACCTGCTTAAGCGTTCGAATCCCCGTGTACACATTTGTACATATATGTGTGTTTGTTCATGTCAAGTCTAACTCTATATATTTGCATGTATTCTTTCAGTTTCACTAGGACGCTTCACCTCGTGTGTGGGGAGGGGAAGGGGCAGTGACGGAGAAGTTTTACGTGGTGCTGTTTTCCTCTCGATGCATGCGCTGCAGAGCGGAAACTGTCGCGCGCTGCATTGGATCCCCAACTCCGCGCGTCTTCCTTTCTCTTCTTCGTTCTCCCTGGGCCGCGAGCAGCAGCAGCAGCAGAGACAGCAGCAGCAGCGGAGAGAGGCGAAGACGACGCCGGTGCGACGACAGCAGCAGCAGCGGGAGGAAGGTACGACGCAGACACAGCAGCAGCGTCGCAAACGGCTGCAGCAAGAGGAAAAGCTGCAGAGCGAAGAGGAAGTCAAGCTACTCGATGGGAGAGTCGGGTTGCTCGCCGGGACGTTCTCAGACGGATCGCTGCATCTGTGGTCTGTTCCCCTCGCGCCTTTCGTCCGCAGCAGCAGAGGGGTGCAGCGAGAAGCCCAGCAGCAACAGCAGCAAGAGCAGCGGCAGTGGAAGAAACAGCAGCCGCCACGGCTGCTCAGGGAGGAGCGCGAGGAAGGAGAGGGGGCGGCAGTGGAGCGGAAAAGAAGGAAGAGGAAGGAGGACAGTGAAACCGAAGCAGCAGCAGCAGCAGCCAATGTACCTGCAGCAGAGAACGAAGCAGCAGCTTCTTTGTACGCCGCAGCAGAGGCAGCGACGGCCAAAGGGGGACGAGGAGCAGGAGCTGCAGCACGCAAAGAGGGTGCCGCTGCTATTGCAAGAGGAGAAGAAGCAGCAGCAGCAGCAGGCAAAAGAGCAAGTGTCCGGCAGGCGCCGCAGCAGCAGCAGCACAGACGAGCAAGTGCAGCGGGTGGCAGGGGATTTGACGAGAGAGAAAGGAAAGCGGCTGCCAGCAGAAGAAGAGGACGGGATGCAGAGCTCTCAAATGAAGGGGCAACACCAAGAAGTAAGGGACACACAGCAAATCGTCGGAAGGAAAAGAAGAGAAGAGGAAGCTCCTTCTCATTGTCTCAATGCTACGCCGCAAACCCCACAAAAGGACCACCAGAAAGCAGGTATTACTCCTTTACATCCGTATGCTCATCAAGGTGACAAATATTCCTCTCTATATATATATGTATATATATCTGTATGTGCGTACAGGCCTGTGTCTGTGTGTGCCAGCTTCATATATATATAATGCGTGTCTGTACATATATATATATATATATATGCATATGTGTATATATATGGGTCTGTACGTACAAGTTAGTATGGATAGATATACTCACTAGGATTTGTTTTATTGCTGTTACACATATTACTGACATGCATAAAGGTAGAATGGCCTCCCTTCTGCCACGTGGTGTACGTACACCTGACGCATGGGCCGCTGGGGCAGTGTCAGCGCATGCGCGCTTGTGCGCAGACGGTTTTGCGTTGGTGGCGAGAAGTCCTCTGCTGCTCCTTCTTCTTTTCTGTCAATCACTCTGCGCTCGTCGGCCTTTCCTTCTCCTGCTTTTCCCCCTCGTCTTCTGCTGCTGCTGCTTTCCTTTGCGGAGTTCCACTTCTGTTCCCCCTTCCCCCTTCTCTTGTGTCGCTGACGCTGCTGCGTGCCTTCCTGCTGCTGCTGCTGCGTGCGGAAGGGCTACCTTCTCTGCGTTTGTTTTTGCCGACGCGGTGCTTCTCTTTTCCCTCTATTCCCTGCTGCTTTGTGGCACTCTCGGGTGTCTGTATACCAGGTTCTTTGCTGTAGACAGGTGCGCTGCTCCTGCGTTCCCTGACCCGCTGCCGTTGCTGCTGCGCCCTCTCCGCGCTGCTGCTTCCTCCTGCGCTGCTGGCGTGTCAACTGCAGCGCTTGCTCCGCACTGCTGGCGGTCGATTCGCCGACGTGGCTGTGCATGCGCTTTGCTGCGTTGCACGTGTCCCTGAATGGGGGCGTCTGGTGATTGCAGGTGCCTCTTTCTTCCTCCCGTTTGGAGCTTCCGCTTTCCGTCTTCTTCCGACCCTTTTTCCTCGTATACCTCTCCCACGCAGTCTGCTGCTGCTGCAGCAGTCTCAGCAACAGCAGCAGCAGACCGGAGGGCAGCAGCAGCAGATCCCACGGCAGGAGATCCCACAGCAGCAGCAGCAGTCCCAACAGCAGTGGCAGCTGTTTCAGCAGTTCAAGCGGCAGGAGCAGACGGGGAAGACGTCCGGGGCAGTGAACTGCTAACTTCGTTTCCACTGTTTTGCGTCGCTTCACCGCGTCCTCTCCTTTCTCCGGAGTCCTCTTTCGTTTGTCCTCGTTCTCCCGTCTCTCCCTCTTCCGTGTCTCCCCTCCAAGCTTCTGCTGTTTCTCGACTTCCCGTCGTCTCGCCGCCGCGCGTGGGAACAGCCCGACGCAGCACTGGCACTTCTTGCAGCAGCAGTGGCAGCAGCAGGAGAAGCAACAAGGCTTCCCGTGAAGTCGAGAGATTGTATAGCGGCCTGCCACTTTCTCTGGTCGCCGGCAGCAGCGCAGGCTTCCTTTTTCGTTTTTCCATCTTTCCTCCCTCTTCTTCGCCGTCGCTTTCTTCTCCTCTGCAGCAGCAACGGCGCGCAGTCTCCGAAGCAGCAGGATATGCTGCATGGAGCAGCAGGCTCAGCAACAGAGGAGGCAGCAGCACACTAAGCAGCAGCACAGCAAGCAGCAGCCCCGGCAGCAGAGGGTTGCCTGCGGAGAGAGAGAGGGCGACCAGGTCAGCTGCCAGAGAAGAAGAGATGAGAACAAGCGCTTCGGCTGGCGATGGCTCTGCAGCAGCAGCAGTAGCAGCACCAGAAGCAGCAGCAGAAGCAGAAGCAGAAGCAGCAGCAGAAACAGAAGCAGCAGCAGCAGAAGCAGCAGCAGCAGAAGCAGCAGCAGCAGAGATAAGCGAAGGAACCCATATGCGGCTGCCCTTGTGCGTGTGGACGGGTGTAGGTGTTGCTGCTCGCACGGCGCACCTCCGCTGCTGCTGCTTCCTTCCTGCGCCGGATTCTTCGCTCGTTGCCGTTTCTGCTGCGTTGAGCGGAAGCGACAGCAGCTGCAACAACAGCGTCCTGGTGCTGGATCTGTCGAAAGCAGCAGCAGCAGCTGCCTGCGGCCAGTCTGGCACCACCGCGCCTGCTGCGGGCGCTGCTGCCGCTCTCTCTAGCGCGCTCCTCCCTCCCGTCGAAGCAAAAGCGAGCTGCTCCACCAGCAGAGAAATTCATGATATTCTCTGGCCTCCGCTCAGTCGCTATCTTCTCGTTGCTGCTTCGTACGTGCACAGACGCTTCGGTGCATGTTCTTCTTCCTGCTCTATCTCCCCGCATATTGCTGCATGCATCTGCTGCGAAGGGTCGGGACAGAGAGATGCAGAGGCAGACAGACGAGAGACGCAGAAAGAGAGAAAAGAGAAGAGAAAAAGAGAGACAGAGCATGCGGAGGGGGTACCTGTGACGGGTCTAGCAATGGCACTATGTGAGACATACACATATACATATAAGTATATATATCGACGCAACAGCAGCAGAAGCATCAGACTCTACAGGTTGGTAGACACGTCTATGTAAAGAGATGGAGAGAGACGAAGGGAAGAGAAAGAAAAGGGAAGTACGTCTGCAAAAACGTCGATATATATGTGTACATATATATATATATATATATTTATACACAGGTACGTACACACGCACGTACATACGCACGTACACACATATATGCAGCTACAACTTTGTCCCTCTGTTATAGCAGCAACAACACTTGCAAAAGGAGAAGCGAATATTGTGGGAAGTAGAGGAATATCAAACTTTGCATGTCCTTGCTAGGTGACCGAAAAGATCTGAGTATGAGGACAGACGCTTGTTGCTCTGTCGCTGCTGCTCCGTCTCGCCTTTGACGCCGCCTATGTTTGCTGCAGCTGCTTCCTGGTGCTGCCATGGCTGCTCCTTGCTGCTGCGACTTCTTGCTGCTGCAGCTGCTTCCTCCTGCTGCAGCTGCTTCCTGCTGCTGCTGGTGCTCCTTGCTGCTGCGACTTCCTGCTGCTGCAGCTGCTCTTTGCTGGTGCGACTTCTGTGCCGTCGCCGCCTTTTGCTAGTGCCGCTGCTGCTTCTTCTTCAGCTGCAACTGCGGCTTCGTTCTGCTGCTGCTGCTGCCCTCTGCTGCCGCTGTTGGTGGCGCTTTTCTCGGCTGCTGCTGTCTTCTCGGCTGCTGCGGCCACTGACTCGCTGCTGCTGCTGTTGTGTGGACGACTGCAGCTGCAATTTCGGCTGCCTCCGGCTACATGCGCAGGCGCGTGAGTACACTGCTTAGTACAGTTACTTTGTAGATACACGTCTCTCCTCATCTTAAGAGTTACACACGTATACACGTGTATATATATACGTGTATTTGTATACGCACACGTATGTCCTTATTTAATATTTTGATGTACGCAGTTCAATAGACGTGCTAGAAGACGCGTATCCCGTTTCTCTCTGTTGCTGTGGTTCCCTCTGTCTGCTGTTTCTCTCTGTTGCAGCTGCTGCTGTTTCCCTCTGTTGCTGCTGCTGCTGCTGTTTCCCTCTGTTGCTGCTGCTGCTGTTTCTCTCTGTTCCTGCTTCAGCCTCTTGTATCTGAGCGTAGGTTCCGTCTGTTGCTGCAGCTGCTACCAATAGGTATCTGCCTGAATATGTTGCTTTTCTGTCGGTCCTAGCTGCTGCTGCTGTCTGCATTGCTCTTGCGATGTTTTGCCGATGCTGCACCTGTGTGGTGATGGTGACAGGAATGCGGCTATAATTAATTTACAAAAGAGACAAATTACTCAGCTGCCACTCCGTCAGGCGCTCCTGCAGCTGATGCGTCCTCCTGCTGCTCTTCCTCCACTGCTGCGTCCTCTCCACTGCAGCAGCAGCCGCAGCAACGGCGGCGGCAGCAGCAACCGCAGCAACAGCAGCAGCAAACGTAGCAACGACATTAGCGGCAGACGGAAGAGCAGCAGCAGCAAACGCAGCAGCAGCAGCACGCGCAGCGGCACCAACAGTGGCCGTGGTGCCGGTGGCGCACTTCTGGGAACGGCGGAGGGGGATTACGCCGCAGGGGCACAAGCAGCAGCAACAGCAGCAGCCGCGGGAGAAACGGAAGGCCGAGCAACAGGAGGAGAAGCAGGAGCAGCAGCAGAAGGAGGATCATCGGCGACTGCTGCTTCTGCGGCAACTGCTGCCACTTCCTGCTCTTCTGCTGCTGCTTCTTCGTTGTCTGCCGGCCTCCTGGGGAGCAACAGGCACTGGACCCGCATGCTGCAGCTGCTGCAGCGTCGAACAACAGCAGCAATTGCTGCTTCCTCCGACTGCTGCTGCTGGGGCGTCGCCCTCTGCGGCTTCAAAGCCTGTTTCGTCTTTGACGATGGAAGGTATCTTTCATGTCTTTCTTTTTCTGGATATATATACGTATATATGTATGTGTGTGTATATATGTATATGTAGACATTCTCTCTCTGTCTCTGTGTCTTGCTCCCCGTATATATGGATATATGTGTATGTGGATCTTGTCTGTCTCTTGCTATACACATGTATATATATGTACGTGTAGGGATTCTCTCTCTATCTATGGATACGTATGTCTACATAGATAGATATAGATAGATTCGCCCTCTCCATCCATGTATATAAATGTGTATAGATTTTCTTTCTCTATATACATATATATACATATTGATATAAATGTAGACGTAGGCACGTGAACACGTGTGTGCGAGGATATGGTTGTATATATGGACAGAGATATGTATAAATATACATATACATACATTCATGTATACATACATACGTACATAGCTGTTCATATATACATATATATAATATATAGATAAACGTATACATACATTCGCGTGTACATATATATATATATGTGTAAATAGATATTCATTCATATATATGATACATAGATGTAGATATACATGCATTTATATATATATTCATATATACGTGTGTATAATGATGTATGAGTAACCACACGTACTGGACAATAGGCAGAAGTATACATATAGATATACGTATATATATATATAGGGAGTAAGAGTAAGGGAGACACCCTGGACGTATATACATCGGTCTATATATGTAATATACACGTATGTATATGTATTGGTGTACATAGGTGTACAACACACATACACATATAAATATATACATGTATGTGTGGACTCCAAGTAATATAGACACATGCGTACGTGCGTGATTCCTTGAAGATAAATACGCGTGCATACGCATATATGAACACACACAGAAAGAGAAAATATAGGCCACTTTTGTCGTGTATATATGTGTGTGTATGCGGGGGACTTGTGTAAGTGACTTGCCCAACTTTTTATATTTTAGCTGGCGACCGCATGCAGCTGCACACTTTTCCCCCCCCTTCCCCCCTTCCCCCAGACCGAAGCAGCAGAGTCACTCGCTTCCGCAGAAAAGGTTTTCTCCTGCCGTCCGTCTCTGGACAACTCTCCTCGAAAGCAGCAAAACAGTCCTGCTGCCATACTTACCTCGAAGACTATATATATATGTGCTCCAAAAGTATATATCTCTTTATACGCATATATATATGTATGTGTATCTATCTCTCTATATTACGCCTCTTATATGTATCTATTTAGGACCTCTATAATATCTCCTCACATGCTCTCCTATAATACCCCTCTCTATCGACTCCTATTATATATCGTACGCCTATTATATCTCCCTATCTACTGCTCCTGCTATATATATATATATGTAGTACTTTTTCATAGTATCTCTGTGTATCGACTCCTACGCTGTATATCTACTGCTACTGTGTATATAGACGCCTATTATATGTACTGCTCCTGCTATGTATATGTATGTGCCTAGTACTTCTTTTTCATAGTATCTCCTTTTCGATAGTGTCCCTCTTCTGCATCGATTCCTGTAGTATATCTCTCTATATCTACTCGTGCAGTATATCGCTATATATGTACTCCTATTATCTCTCTTTATATGGACTCATATAATATCAATATGTAAGGACGCCTATAGTATCTCTCTGTATGCACTCCTCTATCATATATATATGTAGAGTAGGCCTACAATGTCTACGGACGCCTGTAACATCTCTCTATATGAACTCGTATTATATGCATATATGTATATATAGCACACTGCTCTACATATGTGTCTATGTACCACTCCTGCTGCATGCAGCTATATACACTACTCCTACAATATCGAGGCGTGCTTCTATAGTGTCTTTCGCTTTCTATGGACTTTCCTACAATATCTCCCTCCCTAGACGCTTACGAAGTCTCTATATGCATGCCTCTGATTTATCTGTGGACGCCCACAATATGCAAATATATATATGCGTATATGTATATGGAGGTATGTATCTGTATAGACTCCTATAATATCACTCTGTATGGGCAGCTATAATATATCTCTATATACTCGTATAATATATTAATATTTCTATACGTACACGTACCTGTAATATATCCCTCCGTGGACGCCTGTAGTATTTCCCTCCATTTGCACTCCTACTATATTTCCGTGTGTACTCCTATTATATCTCTCTACGTACTACTACTCCTGTTATATATGTATATATGTAAAACTTGTGTGTACTGTCTGCCCTTTGTGAACTCCTATATTTGATCTCCCTACATATACACTCCTGCAATATATCTCTATGAAATTCTAGAGTATGTCCCTCTCTTTGAAAACCCGTAATATATCTCTGTATACCTACTCCTGTAATATCTCTCCATGCACTCTATAATATATCTCTCTGCATGCACCCCTGCAGAAGAGGAAGAAGACGCAAGTTCAACCATACATCTCTCTTTAAACGCCTCTAATATCTACAAGTTCTCCTATAATATATCTCTTTGTGAAACCCCAAATATATGTGAACTCCTATAATATATCTCTCTGTGCAGGCCCATAATATATCTCTCTCTTTCTCCATATATATATATATGTATTTCTGTGGACTTCTATAATATAGCTCTTTGTGCAGGCCCATAATATATCTCTCTCTCTATATATATATCTCTGCGAACTCCTACAATATATCTCTCTGCATGTATTTCTATAATATCTGTATGTGCTGGTATAATACATTTACTCCCATGATATGTCTCCCTGCATGGACACCCACAATATCTAAACACGTATATATCTCTCCGTACTTACTCCTATAATATATCTCTCTGTATGTATTTCTGTAATATATTTCTCTTTAGACGCCTCTACTATTTATGTGTCCTCCTCTAGTATGTGAACTCCTATAATATCTCTCTCTGTACGGTCGCCTATAATATCTGTACGGACTCCTGTAGTATCTCCTCTCTATACGTACTCCTCCTCTCATATGTATATGTGTAGGACTCCTATAATGCACCCCCCTTATGCGCTCCTCTTATATATATATATATATATGCATACGCACAGGAGCCCTATAATATATCTCTCTGTACTACAATATATCTTCGTATATGTAGTACTCCTCTCCTATATACATATGTATGTGGTACTCGTATAATATCTCTTGCTGTAAACTGCTGTATTGAACCTTCCTATACGGATTTCACCAGTATATCTCTCTCTACCTGCTCCTCGTATATATCTCGTTATGGGCGCCTATAATACTCCTCTTCCATAATATATGTGTGTACTTCTATTATATCTCTCCACGTGTGCTCCAATGATGGATCTGTGTGTGGGCTCTTATTATGTATCTCTCTATGAACTCCTGTAACATCTCTCTATATGTACTCCTCCTACTATATATATATATATATATGTATGTGTATATTTCTACATGGATGTACGCGTGCGTGTATATATATAGGTGTATACAAGAGAGCGCCTAGTATCGGTGTATATATGTATAATTGTGTGTGTATATATATATAGACAAATATATATCTATATTATGAATCCTTGCATATATGTGTATCTATGTGTATGGTGAGACGAGCAGGAGCCGGGCTGCCACAGCAGCCTCAGCAGCAGCAGCACCAGCAGATTTCTTGCTGTGGCGTTGTTGAACATGGAGGCAGCTGCAGCAACCGTCGGCTGCTGCTGCTGCTGCTGTCCTCTTTTTCTGGTGCATGCGCGTGCTGCTCCTCCTGCCATTTTGCTGCTGCTGGCGCACATTTCCTGCTGCTGTCTTGCTGCTGCCGCTTCTTTTCGGTTTCTTTCTCTCTCTCTCTTTCCCTATTCTCTGTTCTCCGCGGCTGCTGCTCACTCCTCTTGGTCGTCCTGCTGCTGCTGGTGCTGCACTTGTGGAACTTCCTGCTGCGCCGCCCTGGTGGTTTCTCCTGCTGCTGCCGCTCCTCCGCCACGGCACCCCTTCTCTGTCCTGCTCCTCGCTCTCCTGCTGCGTGTCTTGCTCCTGCTGCCGCTTGTCTTGCTGCTGCTGCTGCTGGTCTCTTTCGTGCTGCCCCTCGCTCTGCTGCTACTTGCCTTGCTGCTCCTGCTCTTTCCCTGCTGATGCTTCTACTGCCGCTGTTCCTCCTGCTGGTCCTCCTGCAGCCGAGGAAGCGCAAACCCTTTTTCTGCTGCTCCGTAGAGATACACACATCGATATACACATGTATACATACACAGAAAAGTCCACATATACACATACTTGTGGGAAAAAGCATACATAAATATATATGCATAGACATGTATATATATGTATGTGTGCATGCCCTGCAGAACGTGATGCAGGTGGAGCTGCTGCTGCGTGTCCACGGGGCTTTGCTGCTGGTGGGAGACTGTCACAGCGGCCTGCCGCTGCGTCACTTCTTCTCTTCTTTTGCCGCGTGCTGCTGCTGCTGCTTTCCCCTTTTCTTCTTCGTAGAAGTCTTCCCGTTCGCTCAGGCCGTCGGATTTCTTCTTCGTTCCTTGTTTCCCTTCGTGTGCCGGTTTTTGCGTGTCTGCCTTTCCACTTTCTTGGCAAGCGTCGGCCTTCGCCTTCTTCTGCGGTGTCGTCTCCGTCAAGTTCTTCTGCCTCTTGTTCCTGTCTTTTTTCTGCGGATCGACCCGCTCTCTCTCTCTGTCCTGCTGCTGCTGCGGTGGCTGCTGCAGCGTCGTGTGTGGGGCGCTGACATCTCTCGAAGGCCGCGGCGGAGGAGCAGCAGGCGCCGCGCCGGCCGGCGCAGAGCTGCTGCGTTGGAGTGTAGCGACACCCGAGGAGTGCACGCCGCTGCTGTGGGGTCCCGTCTCGCCCCCAGGCCCAGCAGTCGCAGCAGAAAAGTGTGGGGCGCTCCACGCCGACGCTGCAACAACAGCAGCAGCAATAACAGCAACATCTGCCTGCGGCGCCGGTATGTTACAGCAGTCTATTCCCAGCTTCTCCGCTGTGCCTCCTTCATCTACTCAACATCTATTCTATATTAAATACGCTTCTGTCTTCCCTCTCCCTGTGTTCCTCTGCATCTACGTATATATGCATACAGGTCCACATGTATTTATCAATACGGCAATATATACATATATACGTACATATGTGTGTATCGCTATGTGCAGCTGATATGTGTGTGTATATACGTGTGTGTATATGAATATGTTTGTAGTAAACCCTGCAAAAAATTAGATTCCACGTATCATCAAGTCGATGTGTAAATTACTTCACATATATATATATATATGCATGCATATGCACGTGTACATGTATATATGCATACATATGACTCCTCTCTGTGTTTCCTCCTGTCTCTGTGTCTCTCTCTATATATGTAACTATCTGTGTCGCTACCTGTACGCTAGACCATTCCAGCGTATTTGCTCTAATGCAGAAAACACACACACAAGAAATATATTACTACACACTGCTACTGGCCCACAAGCTATATGCAACTGGTGCGCACGTAGTATATGTACATATATGTATGTGTATGTGACTCTCTCTCTATATATATGTATATATATATATATATGCATATATGACATTCTATATATGTATGTGAATATGGCTCTCTCTCTCCATATATATATGTATGTGTATATGATTCTGTACGTATGTGGATGTGGATGCATGCATGGCTCTCTTTTTCTCTCATATAATTTATATGTACGCGTGTGTGGTTGTCTCTCTATTCCTCTTCCTTTTACTCAATTCCTCTAAAAATATATACAAATGTGTGACTCTCTCTGTCTTTCTCCATCACTCTCTCTCTACATATAATATATATATATATATACGTGTATATATGTGTACATATATATATATATATATGTATGCACGCATATCCTTCCTTCTCTGTCTCTGTATACGGCTTTCTTTCTGTATGTATGTATACATGTATGTGTATATGTGTATGTATGGATCTATGTATCTATGTATCTATGTATGTGTGTGCCTATGTATGTACGTATGTATCTATGTATCTGTGTATGTGTGTGTCTACGTATGCATGCATGTATAGGGCTGGTTCCGTCTCTCTTTTTCTCCGTCTTTATGTCTCTGTTTGTGTCTTTCCCTTCCCGTCTGTCTCGGTGCATTCGTATGCGGCCCTCTCACTCCTTTTCTGTTTCTTTTTCTATATGTATGTATGTGTATATGTATATAACGGTGTCCGTAGAATCGGGGAAGCATGCAAGCGATATATAAGAACAGCGTGGCCACAGACACTTCGTAAGCAGGACGCTGCACTGCAGCTAAGCAGCAAAATATGCACAAATTTTTCTTTCGGAAGCCAGCGTTGTTCGTGGCTTCTTGTGGGCCAGCAAGGGCTGACGGCACTTCGAAAGACTTCACGCAGCAGAGCCTCTTCCACAGTGGTGCTGGTGAAGAAGCAGTTATCTGCTGCTTCCCCTGCAGCCCCACGCGCAACTCCCTGAGACTGCTGCTGCAGCTTCTCCGCTGCAGTGAAGACCCGTGTTTGCTGGCTGCGCTGCTGCGAGGGCGCTTCCTGCTGTTGCTGCTGCCACTGCTGAGAGACAGAGAGGGCGCCGTTTCACGCGGCTGCCTCTGCCGTTGCTTCTGCTGTTGCGCCTGCTGCTATTGCTGCCGCTGGTGCAAGGGGTGCTGCAGCTGATGCTGCTGCTGCTGTCGCTGCGGTTTCTGCTGCTGTCGCTGCTGTTGCTACTGCTTCTGCCGCTGCTACTCCTATTGCTACTGCTACTGCTGCCGTTGCTGTTGCTGCTGCGCTTCTTGCTGGGAAAGCTGTCTTGCTGCTGCTACTGCTATCGACAAGTGGGGAGTATTTCGCTGTTCTCGCTAGCGCTACCGCTGCTCCCGCTTCAACAAACTTCCGCGAAGGATGCTGCTGTCTGTTGTGGGGTCCGAGTGAGCTGCTGCTGAGGAGGAGCAGAAGACGAGCAGGGGATTGCTGCGACTTTCAGCAGGAAAAATTTAGGTGCCGCTTTTTCCGTTGTGTTACTTTTGCCGAGAACAACATGCAGAGGATGAAGCTGTTGCTGCTGCTGACGCGACTGCCGTTGCTGCTGCCGCTGTGAGACGCGCTGCTGCTGCCGATGCTGCTGCCTGGTGCGTCCTACTGACGCTCTAGGCTCTCAATTCTGTGAGGCACTTGCAGCGACTGCTGCTGCCACCGGCGCTGCTGCTGGTGCCGTCCGGCCGCTTCTGCTGCTCCTTTTTTGGTGGTTTACCAGCAGGATACGAAGGAAAAGAAGAAGTGTAGGCGTTTTTGTCATGAGGTCTGCTGCTGACGCGGCAGCAGGAGCAGCAGCAACAGCAGTGTAGACGTAGTGGCTTTGCTGCTGCATGTTTCTGTTGATGCGGTGTAGAAGTAGCAGCGGTAGCAATTTGAAAGTGTACAAATGCCACTCTTTTTTTGCTGCGGGTCTGTGACACACGCGCTTGCAGCCACGGGCAGCAGCAGAGACTGCGAGACGGAGAAGAGCGACGACGCAGAGGGAGGAAGAGAAGCAGGAGCAGCAGCAGAAAGAAGACGAAGTAGAGAAATAATAAGTGTGGATCGGCTGCAGGAGGGCGTGAACGCCTTGTATGCGCTGCAGCAGCAGCAGCAGATGCTGCGGCTCACGAAGGAAGCAGGCGGTGCCGTCGTCGTCGACATTTTCTCCGCGGCTGGCAGGGGGGGCACAGCAGCAGCAGCAAGAGGACCGCGGCAGCAACTCACCAATGAAAGAAAACGAGGAAGAAGCAAGCGAGAAGGCAGTGCTGCTGCGCACGGTCGACCAGAAGGAACGGAAGGAGAAGAAGAAGACGAAGACAGGAGAGAGCCGTCGCTTGCGGTTGGTGCAGCAGAAATGGGAGCGCTTCGGGTGAAAGAAGAAAAAGAAACGAAGAAGAAGGAAGAGGAGGACACAGCAGCAGCAGGTGCTCTTTTCGACGACGAGGAAACGTCTCGTCCGCGCATCCTCGCGCTGCACAGGCAAGTCACTTGGGGCTGCTCACGTTCTGTTTTGATGTTGCTGCCTCATTTTTCACGCGTGGCGGCTGCAGGAGCCCTCCCCACACGTTGGTCTGCGGACGAGACGAGACTGCGGGCCCTTTCTTAGAAGGCGTCCCGGCGTCTGCGCGAGAGCTTGTGCAAGTGCCCCCCCTCTTCTACCTGCGCCGAGTAGACACCGTGTCTACTTCTTCAGAAACCGGGCGAGGCGGGTGACCGGCGGCGGTGTATAGCAGAAAGGGAGCACCGTGTCTACAACACGAAACAGAGAAGGTGACAGACGGAGAGAGAAAAAGAGAGGAAGACAGAAAAGAGAAAGACAGACAGAAAGCGACGAAGACCGGCGCCAAACATGCAGAGAGAGAAAAAGAGGAGGAGGGGCGTTTCTTCTTTTCTGACTTCTTCGAAGTATAGGAGAATCTCCATGTGATGAGCGTGGAAAAGCGCCTCCACATGTGAGCAGCTCTTTACAGTCTCACGTAGATGAACGCGTGCGGCCCCGCCCCTCCACATATATCTGCTGTCGGTGAGAAATCGCCGAAGAAAAAGACAGCGCGCGGAGGGCAGCGAGGGCAGGCGCAAAAGAGAGACGGAGAGAGGACTCGGGTGCGGTGACGCTGAGCTGACGACGACGTGCTGCCCCTGCGGCTCTTTCTACAAAAGGCCCTGCAGCAGCTAGCGGTGGAGCCCCCCTCGCAACTCCTGCGTGTGCAGGGGATGTCCGTTTTCTGCTGACCGTCTTTCTGTGCGTCTGCCTCTATACCGTGCAGACTTCTGCAAGCGCGTACATGTATATATGTGGGTGGGTAGAACCTGGGTGGATGTGTAAAGTATATGTGTATGTGTGTGTGTAGATGGATGCGTAGATATGAACACGGTCGAGACGTGTATGTAAGTGTAGACAGCCTGGGAGGAAAAGGGAAGATTGTCAGGGAGGCAGGGGAATAAACAGAGCGAGACACACAGCGCAAGAGACAGATATGTGCGCACCGGTGTTTTCTAGAGAAAGAGAAAGATACAGGAATACGGACATGTATTTGTTGGCGGAAAAGAGAGAGGGGGTGCGTGTGCGAGGAAGAGAGCGACGCACCGACAATTGCGATCTGTCTAGAGAAAAAAAGATAGTACACAGACACACCTGTGTAGAGGAAGAAGTATATACTACTGAAAACAGAAAGCCATGTCCATATAGAGATACACATATATATATATATATATATATACGTATAGACACACTTGTGTAGAGGAAGAAGTATAAACTACTGAAAACAGAAAACGAGTGCATATAGAGATACACACACATATATGTATATATATAGAGAGAGACACACCTGTGTGGAGGAAGAAGTATACGTTTCTGAGAAGAGAAAGACGTGTTTCTACAGGAATAGACGTATGTGTATATTTATGTACATAAGGGAGTACTTCGTCCTAGTTAGAGATCAACTTGACTAACGTATGAGCGACGTTGACGATGCTTGTGTCTGCCGCGTGTGTATGGGTGCGCAAGCTTTTTCTTCAAAGTTATTCTTCCTCGTAAGCATTTCCCTGTACTGACTGACAAAATTTGTGTGGGTGGGGACAAGATAGACTGCCGCACACATATGTGTGTGTGTTTATGGAAGTATAGGTGAGTGCTTCATTTGTGAAACCGCACCTAGGAACCGCGCGATTCTGCGTTCTGTCGGGAAGTTACGACATATTTTTTATATGTGTAAGGACGCGTCATCAAGTGGACCTTCGCGCAGGAAACAGAGAACGAGCGGAGAGAGGAAGATAGATAGAGAGAAACATTTATATGGAGGGATTGAGACACAGAGAGGTAAATGCATAATTGCTGCGTGTGCCGCGTGTACAGCTTCGAGCAAGCAAAAGCAGTACCCGCTAGCAAAGGAGGAAAGCTGACCGACGCAGCGGGAAAGCGTTTGTGATGCGTTTGTGCTTAGCGTGTACTTGCAAGTGTAAACCACTTCGCAGAGATTTAGGCTGATGTGCAGGTGGAGGCAGGTGTTTAGCACCTGTGTTGTGTAGACACCCAGCAAACACAGGTGTACACAAGGTTACCCCTTCCACTCACCTATATGCGTGTATATTTGTGTTTGTGTACGTGAATGTTTATGCGTGTGTCTGCATAGCTTTGAGGCCGTATTCGAAGCACGTTTACACGTGTATGTGTGTATGCCTGCCTGTGTGTATACGTAGTCGTGATACAGTCCCCTGTGTCAAGATGTCTGCGTAAACACATGCGACGCTTCATGGAGAAGTATTTCCCACGGGCAGACACACACGTAGTTGTCCCTCGAACATCTAGAGATAGGCACACAGTACCATTCACGTTTTTCTTCTTGTGTTTTCGGCAGTGTGCTCGCGTACTTCCTGTGGATACGTCGGTGCACAGAGTTGTTATATGGAGACTTTTGTTCGACGCGTACGTGTGTAAACCATGTTCTGCAGGATCACTAGCGTCTGCCCGTACGCGAACAGGCGGTTCTTCCGCAGGCGGCCGCTTATAATTTACGGTGGAGCAGCAGGACTGCTGCACGTGCGGGCGCTGCAGTGACGACTTCTTCATTGGCTGTCTGCGCCGGGGGCACGCAAAGCGTCGTCTCTTTACCACATTGCTGCCGACGTCGGCTTGTCGTTCTGTCCCATCTCGGCAGATTTCTACCTACCAAAATCGACGTACAGCATCATTTGTGTATTCAACTACGTGTGTGTAGACACTTGTGTGTCTCTCTTCCCCTGTGTACCTCATATATGGTAATAGTAGTGTGGCTGTGCGGAGCTTGAGAAGTTGTACGTACGTGTCACGCGCATGAACAGGGAGAAGGACAAAGCATGTTGCTGAAACCCATTGACGCGGCGAAAGAATTATTTGTCTTGGTGTCTAGTTGTGAGGATGCAATTCTTCTGCACGTCCGGTACCTCTTTTGCACACTCTTTTTCCGTGAGAAAGTCTCCCAGCCACACGCGCGACATCGTCTGCGTAGGGAGGAGAATGCGACTACGTTTCTGTCGCTACTTTTTCAGAAGTGCCAACCCTCTCTGCAGCATTTACCCGCTGTGAACTTTCTGCAGCTCACGAGTACGCAGAGCTCGCGGTTGTCAAGACGCGGCACCACCACAAGTGCACTTACTTTCGAAAGTGCACTTACTCCGGCCAAATTGTGGTAGTACGCAGATGAAATTTTGTCAAGGGAGTGTATATGTATATATATATATGTAGAGGCACACACACACACACACAAACATACAGACGTAGGTACGTAAGTAGACACAAATATTTAGATTCATATACGTGGGTTACGTGGGCGCTGTTTTCCAGGTAGCAGTTGCAGAAGCATGCTGGTGCCGATACGCTGTTCCACATCAGTGCACCGTTTGCACCGAGACGGTGATGATCTACTTCAGTTTGTTTTAACCAGAACCAGCCGCACACATGCACACGTGTAAATATGCGTGGCACAGAAGATGCAGCGGCAGCGAGACACTACAGATTGCCGGCTGCGTTTTCGTGGAGTTCTCTTTTGAAAAGAGTGAGACAAAAAAAGTGCATAGAACTCTCTGAGAGCACACCCAGGCGAGACCCGCTTCCGACAATTTGTCGAAATAGAGCATCTCGTTCATCAAATGCACGAATTATTCTCTGAAGCCAGAAGCTGGTTTCCCGGTTGTGGAAACGAAACTTCCTACAATAAGCAACACTCTCCCGTCCCTCTGTGTTGCTCCCGTTCCCACGCAGCAGAGGGCCACATCTAAATTGCATCTGAAGTAGCGGCGTTCGTTGTGTTCTTGCCCTCTCTTCAGAAAGCAGCCGATTTCGAGACATGAGACTTACAAGTCTCTCACCCTGCGTGAGTGTTTACACTAATATATGTGGCAAGACAGCTATAGACAGAGTTAGTCGAGTGTCAGAAATTATGACAGCAGTCACCATCATTGCCGCCCTTCGCATACGAAACTCCGCGCGTACATCCATGAAAATGTGCACGAATACACGCTTTGCCAGACTGTAGCCCTGCTAGATGGAATACTCTAGAAAATAATAAACGCATACGTTTATACACAAAAGCATGTGCTTTGACACGTGAATATACACATATATGTTCGTGATCGCTTTGAGCCAGGCAGGTACACTAACGGAGTTGTTAGACGCAGGACTATTTTGAGCTGCTGACACAAGCAGTGCCTTCGCTGCTTCCGTCTTTGTTTTCGTAAACGTGTAGACCTTAAGTAGAAGAACGAAGACGACAACACAGCGCCTATGCAAGATGGACTGATACGTCAGCTTGCATTCGCTTGTTTGATTCGTGAGAAAACAGCGAAACAAAGGGGCTACACGATTGCGTTCACCAGCACTGGAAGCGGAGTCCCTCCCCACATTCATGTGGATCGGTATTTACTTATTTACTCACTTGTGCGAAGAACACGCCTGTCCATCCTTCTTCCACGGCAGCCGCAGAGGCGCCGGCGATTAGTTTTTTCACACACTGCCATGTTACGGCGCGCGTCAGTACAGTCTAGACCGGAGATTGTCGCTCGAGGCAAGTGGGTGGTGTGTTTCTTTCCCTGTTGATACATACTAGGCACTTTTAGGTGTAAAACACCGGAGGAGAGGTAGAAGTGCTTTCAAGCCGGTGGTAAGGCGACGCCACGTCAAAGACAGAATAAGCTACTCGTCTTTTTCGTTGCTAGTGTGTACAAAATGCTACTACACCTACCTGCAGCTCTCCAGCAAACTGAATGTACAAGTATTATTTGCTGCGCTTGCTATTTCGCTTCATCCTCTTGCAAGCGCTCCCAAAATCTCTCTATACAGCGATATGTATCTACACAGGGAGATATCAGACATTCCAAAACTGAACACCACATACTACGAGTATATACACACACGCATACGCACATGCAAATTATATATATATATATATATAAGCTGTTGCATAAGCACATAGTTAGTAGGAACCCCCACTTTGTTTGAATGGGCGGTTATTTACTGCGGCAAGAGATCACTGCCCTTTCTTATTTTCTCTTCCGCCTCCCACTCTCTACGCTGCTGGAGAACTTTGCGCCTGTCGTCCTCCTGCAGCTGTCTGTATTCTTCTTCGATAATTTGACGAAAATCTGCAACGCCTGCTTCGAAGGCTTTCTGCACCGCGACGCGTGTTGGCCAGTGAACGTGTGTGTACCAGTGCGGCCTTTCTTCCACATTTTCGGGAGTGAAGGCGCCGAGGTTTTCCCATTCCAGGAAAACGGGATAGCCCTGCGCGAATTCAATTGTGCCACACGGGGAGAGTTCTCTTAAAAGATTCGTGAGCTCGCCACGCTTCAGTGAAGTGAGGCAGCCTCGCCTAAATTCATCTGTACAGAACCTGAAGGGTTTTCTTCAAAAATTCGTGCCCTTTTCCCAATTTTGAAGAACAAGTTGACCGTCTGTGTGTGTGTGTGTGTGTGCGTGTGCGTGTGTGTATTTCGTGTGTGCGAAACAGAAGTTCTGCAGACAACTGGTGTTCAGCCTGGGGACTCTGTTGCAGGCGTTCAGTCGAATTCGAAAAGTCGTAGTGTTGGCCAGGACCATCTTTCCCGGAAGGGAGTCGGCAAGCTCTTTCAGCCTTCACCAAGAGTGACCTCTTGCAGTTACCGTGGAATAAAAGATAATGAGAATATCTCTGCAAGATCCCACGGGAAAGAATGGGGGTGCAGTAGGCGGCGCGGAAGATGTATGCCTCCTGTTCTTCATTTGCAGGAGAACGGTCTCAACCTGCCCCTCCTCCCGGCAAAGTCGGCCGCCAAAAATTTACAGTGGCTACGCGGCATCCGCTGCAATTGCAGTTCTCTCGTGCCAGTCAGCAGTTATTTTCCTGAAGCAAGCTGTGCAACCTTCAAGGTCGACTTCGCAGAAAATCAACTGCCGCTGCGTGAACGACGACGGGCAGTGAACGGGAATTCTTGCTCCTCTGTACATATTTCGGTCTTCGCATTTGCTTCGGCTTACACACGTGTGTGAATATCTGCAAAACTATACGTGGCGCCGGGTTTCCCCTCGTTGCAAAAAATTGTCGCCGGCAAAACTGCAGCGCTTCCTCAGACTTCTCTTGCGCACTCACCTCTCTCAATCCTCTCCGTCCGTATTCCTTAGCCGCAGCTAGAAGCCACGATAAGTTCATCAATGGTACTACTTCCACAAAAATGACACTTTCCGTTCACCCACGTCTGTTTGTGTGCGTGTTCGTGTGCGTGTGTCTGTACGTGTTTGTGTGTGTGTGTGTATACATATACATGTATATATAGGGAGAGAGGAAAATCAGGTGGCATTTTGTTGCACAAACACACCTCAACCATCAAGAAGGACAGCAGCGGGTCCGCGAGGAACGAACAGTGAAAAAGCAATGAGTGTGTACCTGCGTGTGTGTGCTGTCAACTTGCGTTTGAAAGAGGTGGAAATGACTGTCCGCCCAGACGCTATATGAAAAGGTGTCGCTTTTTTCGTGATTTACCTCTGTGTCAGGTGATGGCTGATGCATCACTTCTTCTAATTCTTCCATTATGCCGTCTTCATCCCACTGCGGGAAAAGACCGGGGCACCCATCTCCACCGTATTTTCGCGTGAGTCGCTCGTCTTTCCCGAGTAAAGGACATGTGGTCCAGAAGCGAGGTCTCACCCGATACTACGACCGGGAACCAGGACGAAGAAATCGGCGGAGGAGCAATCGACAAAAGGCAGCAGCAGGGTGGAAGGCAGCAGCAAAGCGAGAAGAGTGAGAAGCAGCGGCGAGCCGGAAACAGGAACAGAACGAGAAGCAGCAGGACAACGGGAACTACCAGCACCAGGAGGAGAAGCAGACAGCGAGAAGCAGCAGCGAAACGAGAAGCAGCAGGATAACGAGAAGCAGCAGGACACGGAGAAGTAGCAGGACACGGAGAATCAGCAGGGCAAGGAGAAGTAGGACGACGAGAAGTAGTAGGACAAGGAGAAGTAGCAGGACACGGAAAAGCAGCAGAAAAACGAGAGGCAGCTATACAGGAAGAAGCAGTACGACAACGAGAGGGACCACGAAAACGAGAAGCAGCAGCACAAAGAGAAGCAGCAGCAGCATTGGCATGTGTACACATGTATATATATATATATATGTTTATACATTGACATAGACGAGAGGCAGCTGTACAGGGAGAAGCAGTAGGACAACGAAAGGGACACGAAGACGAGAAGCAGCAGCACAAAGAGAAGCAGCAGCAGCATTGACATGTGTACATACATACATATATATATATATATTCACATACATACATCTATATATATATTATATAGGCGTTTTAGAATGTTGAGATTTTATCCGAGTATCAACAAGGAGCTGCACTGACAGACAAAAAGGCGCATGCGTATACACTTCTGAGTTTGTTAAATTATGGAAAGGGTCATCTCCATGGTGGAGGCGCTAATACATCTGACTATTCGAACCTATTCACTTCCATATTTATATATATATTATATATATTTAAATATATCTCTCTTCCATATATATGTATATATCTATATGTGTATATGTGTAATATTCATACATATTCGCTTGCGTCTTTATCTACATACATATATATATATATATGTACACACCTCTCTCCGCATATATATATATATATATGCATATGGAGGTATGTACGTGTGTGTGGATTGCTCAAACGTATTCACTTATGTATTTATCCACACATACACATACATGTATATATATGTATAAGTGTATACATCTCTCTCTTTCTCTTTCTCTCTCTCTCTATATCTCTCTCTATATATATTTATGTTGAGATACGTGTGCATGTGTGGGGAGTATCCATACCCATTCACTTGCGTACATGTCTACACATACATATATCTATATATATATACCTCTCTCTCCGCCTCTCTCTGTATATACGTGTGTATACGTGGAAGTACATATATATTCAAATGAATGTATAGATAACAAGATATGTGTACGTATTTCTATGAGGAAAAAAAAGAAGAGCGCGAGACGCAGAGAAAGGAGGAAGGTCGGGGACGGCAGCGGACAGCAACAGAGAAGGTGGGGCAGAGAAGGGCACCTGCAGCGTTCCTCCTCGCGCGTAGAAGATTCGTCCGAGTTCAGGAATGGGGCCAATAAAAAAAACTTCGCAGAGGGGCATATCTGCAGAGATGGTGATATTAAAAATATCGAGACGGTTGCGGTCAAAGCGTCTTCTCACGCGAGCTACCAGCGCATGCAGCCGGGGTCCGTCCTCCTTCATCAACTCGCAGTACGCACCTGCCATTCACAGAAGAAAGTATTTCTCCCGAAGTTCTTCTTAACCGCCACGACATTTATCTGTCCATGTCCAAGGACTTTCTCACACGTCTCTCTCTCTTTATGAATATCCACACACACATATATACACACGTCTCACTATCTCTCTATAAATATCTATGAATATCTCTCTACATACATATATATTATTGTATACCTCTCTATCTGTCTCTCTCTATACATATTCATATATGAACATCTATCTCTCGATCTATACATACATATATATATGTACGTGTATATGTCTCATTCTGTCTCTATATATGAGCATCTATCCTTCTATGTACATATATATACACGTGTATACATGTTTATATATATACGTATATGTGTATACGTGTGTGCATTTCAGGCTCCCTTTGTCTGTTAATATATGTACATATATGTTGCTCTCTATATACATCCTAAATATCTACGTGTCCATCTATATATATGTGTGTCTGTGTACATCTTACTCTCTATCTATAAGTACATATATATATAAAGACATATATATGAACAGGTTTGTGTGCAAATGAATACACAGGTCCTTGAATATATAAATAGACATGTATATATATATGTGTGTGCTTGTCTACATGATAGTTTCTGAAAAAGATACGTACACATTTATATATATATATGTGCATACGTTGTTGCATACGTAAATCTCTACCCACGTCTGCACATATATATATATATATACCTAGCTCTGCACATACATGTACATATATATATATATATGTGAACGTTAATATATATATATGACGTGGGAAGGACAAATATACGCATTTGCCTACATATAATCTGACATATATTCGTACCGATATACATATACGTGTATATATTGTGTGTTTCTGTATACGTGAATCCTTTTACCTTCCTGTACATATATAATTCTATATATTTCTATGTGTCGACACAAAAAATTCCCCGACTTTCTTTGGAGACAAGGGACCTCTTTTTCTCTCTGTAGATGTGTCCTTCTTGATCTCCCCCTCTCTGTCTCACTTCTTCTCCACGTATCAATTCATACACCTGTTCTTGCGTCTCATCCTTCTACAAATATACATATACATATGTGCATATATATGTATATGTACATTTATATACGCTTCTACAAATGTACATATATATATATGTATAGATGTATATTCATACGCGCCTGTACAAATACATACGTGTGTATATATATACATATATACAAATATATGCACATATACGTATGTTCATAGGCTCCTGTACAATTGCATACACACGTAAGTATATATATATTTATATAGATAAATATATATTAGGTATATGAATATGCATATATCTATGTATATGTATATTTATATACCTATATATATACATATATATATAGATATAGATATGTCCATATCTATATTCATATACGCCTATACACATACATACCTATGTATACATGTATATATATATGTCCATATCTATATTCATATACGCCTGTACACATACATACCAATGTGTACATGCATATATAACATATATATATATGTACTAACTTGCGGTCATGGGTATATATGCGTGTATTTACATGTTTGTCGCATGAATTGGCGCGGGGCGGTGATAGGTGAAGCAGGCGGGCCCCCATTTGGGTGTGGGGGGTCGTTTTTCATGAAGAGAGACAGCGGGAAGGAGCTCTTTTTTTTTCTACTCGCCAATGGCAGACAAATCTACGGAAAAGAGACAAGTGAACAGCAGAAGAAAATGCAGCCTCCCGCTCCCCCCAAAAATGAAAAAGACAAAGAAAGGCCAACGCAACATGAGAGAGGAAGACAGAGAGACGGACAGAAAGCATCGCGCAAAAACAAAAAGAATACAAACACCAGAGTCCTTTAAATGTATGAGATCCATACACAGAGAAAATTCATAAACACACATATACATATGTGTATACACACATATACACATACATGCGTGTATGTGTATGTAGAGCGAGAGACTAGAGAAATGCTCTCCTGCTGAAATTTTCTTCTGCCGCAATTTTCTTCTGCCGCAATTTTCTTCTGCTTCCCTTCCCTTCTGTCTCGCTCTTCCTCTACTTGGGCTCTGCTCTGCCTCGGTTTTCTTCTTTGACTTAAATTCTCGCGGATTTGTCTTTCCGTTGTCCTCTTCAGCGGCGTCTCCGCTGTGTTCCTCCTCTCATCGTCCTCCCTTCCGTTCTCTCTCTCCCTTTCGTTTTTCTCTCACCCGTCATCATCAAGAGTCTCTGCTGCTTCACATCTTTTCCTGCCTTTCACTTCTTTTCCTTTCGGTCTTCTCTTTCGCTCTTCCACGGTGCCCCCGTCTCTCTGTGTGTCTCCGTCTCCCTCCGT
>KL647300.1:328476-366180 GCA_000727475.1 Sarcocystis neurona | reverse complement strand
TCCGTCTTCCTGCGTGTCTCTCTGTGTGTCTCTGCGTTTTTCTGGCGCTGTTTTTCGTTGTTACCTTGTTTCGGTCGAACGATCCATAGCGCCGGCTTTGCTCTCGGCTGGTGATGTGCAAGCAAGAAGTGAGGAATCTTCCTCGCGGAGAAAAGGCGTTGCTGAATTTCCTCCGCGTACGTCAGAGGCACTTGAGCCAGCGGGGTGGTTGTTGCTGCTGCTGCAGCCGCTTCTTCTCCCTCTCCAGCGGGGGGGCTGCTGCTGCTGCTCTCCCAGAGCCGTTTCTTCCGCTGCTGCTGCTGCTCCTCCGCGAGCAGCACGTCTTCCCACCCCACGAGACGCTCATCTGCGACTGGACCTCTGCTGTGGAGGAAGAAAACACGAAAAGAGAGGGACACAGAGGGAGGAAAAGGACGAACTGAGAAAGATAGCCAGAGAGGAGACCGAGCGGCCCGGAGGCGAAGGACGAAGGGACGGGAAGATGGGGCTGGACGGGGAAGGGCAAACAGCGACAGAAGAGGAGACGCAGGGTCGCCGATAAAAAAAGAGAAGCGCAACGCAGAGAAGAGCAGCAAAAGACAGCCGCAGAGGAAGACGGAGAAGGCACAGAAAAGGCAGCACACGACAGAAAGGGAAGGCAGCCGGCTTCTCAACAAGACACACATATACGAAGAACACCAAGACAAATATCCGCAACGAGCAGCAATTCTCTCAGCAAATACTTCCACACGCATGCATGTGGAGACGTATATATGCGCGTGGGGAGAAACACACATACGTACGTATGGATATACGCATGCGCACATGCGTATGAATATCTACTTGTGTGTGGACATATTTCATACTGGCGAAGCATCTCTGCAAGTCTCCCCTTCTCTGCTGCTCCTGCCTATCCATCTCTCTCTCTCTACATACGAATATATACACGCATGCATGCGACGGTGTATGTGTCTGTGTGTGTGTGTTTGTATTTATATGCAGAAAATTTCTCTTGGCAAAGTATCTATTTCTCTCCGTCTCAACCTCTCCCTGTGTACCTCGATCTCCTGAAACTCCACACGTGTTTCTTGGTATATATACACATGCGCCTATGTATGTATATCTACCTCGCTCTACATATATGTGTTTCTACGGATACATATAAATATATGCGTGTATGTATGTGTATCTATCTCTCTCTCTCTTTCTATATATATATAATTTATTAGTTTATATGGACACACATACGCACACACACAGATACATAGATACATACATACGTATATACATACATATATACATACATACATACCTGCATATATATATATATGCATGCAAGTATACGGAGAGAGAGAGGGCATTATCTTTGTCTCTCGAGAGAGCGTTGAGGTCGTGTAGACTCCTGGAGACACGCCAAGAGTGCGCGACAGAAAGAAAGTGTGCCGCATGCAAACAAATGAATCGCGAGGGTGCCGCATGCAGAAAAGGAAGTCCCAAGGGGGTGCCGCATGCATGGAAGTAAATGTCACCGTTCGATGATTTGAAAATTCCCCGCGTCGTCGAGACTCCACAGAGGCCTCCGCAGTCCTCCGAAAGGCGCAGCAGCAGCCGGCCACACCACTCTCTTCTCGTCTTCCTCTCCGTCGCTCTCCTCCTCACCGTCTTCTTCGTTTTGCTCTCCGACTTTTTCTTCTCTTCTTTTTCGTTCTGCTCCACCAGTGTCCTCTTCTTTTCTTTCACCGCTCTGTTCTTCTTCTTCTTCGTCTCGATCTACTCTCCCTTCCTGTTCTTTTTTTCTGGTGTTTCCTCCTCCTGCTTCTTTCCCTTCGTCCTCTTCTTCTTCACGTTCTCCTTCGTTTTCCTCTTCTTCTTCTTGTTCACCTTCTCCGAGTTCATCTTCCTCTTCCTCTCCTTCCGTTTGTCTTTCTCGTTGTTCTTCTTCTCTGGGGTCCTCCTCCTTTCCCGTCTCCTCTGCTGCTGCTGCTGTCCGAACTCCTGCTTCTCTGTCTCTGTCATGCGTTGCTGCTGCGGCTCCTGCTGCTGCTCCTGCTCTCAACGTTTCTGGCACTGCTGTTGCGACCGTGCCTGATTTCTTCTCTGCTGCTGCTGCCTCTCTGTCTCTCGCTGCTGCGGATCTGGGTGCTGCCTTCCGCGCAGCTGCTTCACGTGGATCAGCTGCTGCAACTGCTTCAGCTGCCGCTGCTCCTGCTGTTGTCGACAGCGCCGGTGCTGTGGCCCTCAGACTGCAAAGTCTTCTCCTGTTCTCATCAGCAGCAGCAGCACCTCCCTGCCACCCACCCCAGAAGCACATCCCTCTCCTGCTGCTGCTGTTGAGAACGTTGCTGCTGCTGGTGCTGCCCCTGCTGCTGCTGCTGTGCCTGCTGCTAATGTCGCTGCAGCAGCAGCTGCTGCTAACGCTGCTGTTGGTGCTGCTGTGTCGCTGGTGCTGTCGCTGCTGGAGCCGCTGCGGGTGGCGGAACACGTTTGCAGAGCTGCTCCTGCTGCCGAGGAATTCCACAGAGCTCGGCATAAGGCGGGACAACGAGAGCACCGGATGAAAGAAGGCAGTGAAGTTTTTCTCAGGGAGAAAACCGGAGGGCAACTCGCACGCATTATCAGCAGCAGCGGCAGTTCTTCTACTGCCGCACCAGCTCCTACTGCTGCTGCTGTTTCGTGGGTCTGTTTCGCTGCAACTGCTGTTACTGAAGCTGCTGCTTGGGTGAGTTCTCTTCCTGCTGCCGGTGCTGCTTCTTGAGAGGCAGCGGCTGCTGCTTTTTCGTCTTCCAAAGAAGACACCACCTCTGCTGCTGCTGTTAATTGTGGTCCCGCTGCCACCTAGTCCGCTGCCGGAGAGCCTGCTGCTGCTGCTGGTTCTGCAACTGCCGCTGCTGCTGCGGCTGCCGCAAGGGCCGCCGCTGCTGCTGCTGCCATATTGTGAGGAAGTCGTGAAGAGAGGAGAAGGCGACAGAGAAGGAGAGCAACAAAGAAGAGAAGAAAAAAAAAGAGAAGACGACGCAGACGAAGACAAGGAAGAAGAGGAAGGAGCAAAAGAGCAGGAGGGAGGAGAAAGAAAAGAGAAAGGCGTTTGGCAGGAGCAGCAGCTGCTGCTGCTGCCCGCGTGTCGTGCGACTGTGACCTCTGCTGCTGCAGGAGAGGCAGCAGCAGCAAGAGAGCAGAGAACAGAGAGCTGCCAAAGCAAAAGAACAGAGGGAAAGAACTTTCTGAATGAAAAGGGGCGGAAGAGAAGCAGAGAAGAAAAAAAAGAAGAGAAAGAAGAACAATAGAACGACATGCGGTCGAGCGGTAACGAGGGTAGAGGAGGGGGGGGCTCGCAGCAGCAGCAGCAGGAGCAGGGACCGTAGGCGTGGAGAAAGGTGGTGCAGCAGGTAGTGAGAAGAGAAGGAAGCAAAGACGTCTCGGCAGCAGCAGGTGCGCACGCGTAAGAAGCAGCTACGGTAGCGATTGCTGCAGCAGCAGTCGCAGACGAAAACGAAGCAGCAGCGGCAGCGGCAGGACGTGCTACACAACAGCAGCAGGAGGACGACGACGGGCAGAAGAATCACCAGCAGGAGCGGCTGCAGGAGAAGCAGAAGCAGCAGGCGAGAGGGAAGAGCAGGAGGAGGAGATGGCTGCCCGAGAAGCAGCAGGAGTGGCCACAGCAGCAGCAGCAGAAGCATATGAGAAGAAGAGGCAGCAGTTGTAGGATAACGGAGAAGAGCAAGGAACGCCGCGCACCATCAATCGACAGAAAAAGACTGGGGGAACAAACAGTGAAGAAAAGGTGGTCACGAAAGAGAAGGGAGACACCGGCGTTCCACGAGATGGAGAGGGAGACACGAAGGGGGGGAGAGACGCGACGGAGACACGGGGGGCCGCGCGGAGAGACAGCAGCAGTAGCAGCAGCCTTGAATGGGGGGGTAAGAAGAGATTGAGAAGGAGAAGAAAGGGAAGCAGGTAGAAGACGAGGAAGAAGCGAAAAGGCGGAAATATTACGTATGACGGGCAGGAGCAGCAGCAGCGTCAAGGTGGGCAGGAGAAAGCCAGGAAACAGCTGGAAGCGCGCTGTCGAGAATGCTGCGTCCTCCCGCAACTTTTCTCTCCCTACAATTCGAAAAAAAAGGGGACAAACTTCGCAGCAGCACAGCGTTACATGGAGGGAAGGACTGCAGAAGTATTACAAATTTTGTAGAGAACTGCCACGAAATTTTGTTCAAGATACACACCAGGACCCTGCGTCAGGCACACCAGGCACACCGGTATATCCACTTGCGCGCGGACTAATACATACATAAATACAAATCTACGTACATTTCTACATACACGACATACACATATATATATGTGCATACATATTGGTATATATATATATATGTATGTGTATGTATGTATATACATGTATATGTATACGGATGTATAGGTTTGTGCACATAGATTATATATATGGGAGAAATGGATTTCTCGTAGTCTGTCGCAGCGAGACGGAGACAGAGAGACGTTCGAAGAAGAGAAAGCGAGAAGAGGTGCAGAAATCGGTGTGGGGAGTGCAGCGAAGACGGAGACGGCGCGAGGAGTCCACACGGGGAGCTGCAAAAAAAAGGCCTGCCAGCAGCCGCCAACGACTGGTGAAGACTTCCTCGCCGTCTGACGCTCCAGCAGCTTCCTTCTTGTCTCGACAGATATGCAGAGCAATTCACCTCCACACAACAAACAGACTGTCGCAAACACATGCCGGAGATAGATATGAATTTTATAACTGGGGTTACGTACAGGCATGCATCGATATATATATAGTGATATAGCTGCACATATACATATATGTATTGATATAGCTTGAGATATACATATGAATGTATATGTATCTATCATATGCATCTATATATGCATCTATATATGTACGCACATATATATATATATAGGTATTGATATAGCTGCATACACACATATATACAGCACGAGTAGAGACGAGAACAGCCGGAAAAACACGTCGATTGAGAGGGGAGAATACTTTTCGGGAACATCTTTTTCCCTGCATGTGCGTACTGATGAAATTTTTCTTCTTTCTGACTTTCCATTTAGAAGTTTCTTTTTGTTTACATTTCTTATACACCTATGCATACACACACGAGCTGTGTTTCACGCAGAGGCATACGGGAGCTCACGAACATTTCTGTGAAATGCAAATTCGTGAGAAGAGAACTCGATGAATTTATCTGCATTTCTAAAAACAGCGTCTTCTTTGTGGAAGCCTCGTCTAATCAAAAACAACAGCTTTTAAATAGAAAGCGGAAATGACAGGAGTAAACGCTACTACATCTATGCATACTCGTCTCTCCACATGTATTTATATATATGCATATACAGAGAGACATAGAGAGGCAGACATACACAGGCACGCATATATATATATGAGTGTATATGAATGAATTAAGATGACAGATAGACGTGTACAGATAGACGTGTACAAATAAATGTATGTGTGTGCATCTTTGAATATTTTGTTACAAATATATATATATATATTATATGGCCACATATATAAGCATAAATACGTCAGCAGGACGTATGAATGACCGGAGGATACCGGCTAAAATCTATTTGTTTGAACTTTGTATATTTGACAAGTATATCCGTGTTACAACTATGTAAAGATGCGTAAATATGTATATATACAGAAATGCATACTTATGGGGTATATATGCATACACACGTGTACTCTATAGGGATAAGTATACTGTACAAATATATACGGACAGGCAGATATCTATATATTGTGGCATCGTCTGAGGTGACGACCCTAAAAGAGGCCAGCTCTGCCGTTCACAAAAAAATGTGCCAAATTTTTTTCTCTCTACAGGGGAGAGATTTACAGAGAGCGAGGCATGAACAAGACATTTCTGTTTTGCTCATGGGACTGGAGCAGAGCCGTAACTAATGCCAATTCAACAGATAATGCACCTTCTACACAGTGTGCATATACACAAGAGTGTATATATGTGTGTGTTTATACAGCAGGGACGGAGATACACATGTGTGTCTACACACATCTGTAGACAGGAGGACTGCATCTACATATATGCGATGTGTTGTATATCTGCTTGTGCAGTTGTAGGGGGCGAATAGGGAAGATTTAGCGATTACCTGTGTGCTGACGTATGAAGAATCTTGCGAGATACGTCAATCCTTGTGCGCCGGGTACTCCGTGACGCTACTTTCGCATTTTTACAAAGAATCGAGTGTGTGTACATGTGTTCATGTATCAGGACGGCGTTATGTCGTATACCGTAGTCCTCACATTTTCCGCACCTCTTGCAGTATACAGAGAGCTCTGTGTGGGAGTGCATACGTGCTTAAGAGAGAGCAATATTTACACAATCACTGTAGGGAGCGCTGTGATTGCCGGATATTCATCTACCTAATGTGCAGATACGTACGTATGTATGAGCATACACGTTTGTGTACGTGGCTAGACTCGCCTGAAAATCACGAGAGTTCACATTTGTATACGCACAGATGTCTACAAGACTCGAGCGTCGGTTCGTATGCAGTTACCGGAAGCATAAAGATGCAAGAACTTGCTTCGCGAGCGGTGAGCGAGAACGAGCAAAAGGAAGGAAAGACGAATCTTGCTCTGGGCCGCGATGAAAAGGAAGATTGTGCCGAATGATGTGCAGAGGAAAGGATTATGACCGTGACCAGAGCTGTCATGGGAGTCGAGAGAGGGCGATGGGAGAGAGGGGAAGAGCGGCGAAGGACACGCACTGCGCGAAGAGAGTGCCGTGCTGGGAGAGAAAAGAGGATACTTACAAATAAGCGGTAGTGAGGTGGTACAGACAGACGCAGTGCGAAAACATGACGGAAATATTCTTAGAAACGGAGGACTGGCCGCGCTCAACTGGAAAAGAAGGAATGAAAAGCGAAGGAAAGACGAAGAGTAAATGCCGCTCCTGGGGAACAACGGCAAAGAATGCTGTGCAAAAAGATGTGCAGAAAGGGAGAACATGGTCGAAAAGAAAACTCGTCCCTAGAGAGAGAGTAAAGAGTGAAAGCGAACGAAGAAAGAAGAACAAGCAGCAGCAGGAAGAGTGGACGAACAGGTGGGAACTGTGCCGCACACCGGCGACGGGGGAGTCAAGACAGCTAGCCGCAAGCACGAACGTGTGCGTGTCTATTTGCGAAGGAACGATGATCAAAAGGAACTCTTCTACGCACACGTAACACTTTGCGTTCATTGTCGTCTTCCGATTAAACTACATATATGGACATACGTATCCCTGGAGAGAAAGCAAGGGAGATATACGCAAACGAGTATAAAGACCCATCAAGAGGCGCACACGAAGAGAGAAATGCAAAAACAAAGAGGCATACGAGTGAGCATCTTCCTCTCTCTTTTTACCCGCCTACATATATATATATATGTCCGCCAATCTACATTTGCTTATGTTTGAACGCTGTCGTCTACTTGTGCGGCGCAGCTGCGTAATGTACACATAGAGATAGGGATCTGTATTCGTGTGTATCAGTCACTCAGGGTCGCTCACACTGTTTATTTATATATATTATAAAATGACAATCGCGCGGGGTCACGAAGTAGGGGGTAAACATAGGGAATGCAGCGCATCGTGGAGCAGCACGCATCGAATATCCCGCAGTGGAAATGTGTGCGTCCGAGAGAGATGGAAAGGTAGGCCGTGAGGGATCTTTGAATGTTGCATGTGATGTGTTCATGCCGACAGCCAAGTGAAGAATTCAATACGGATGTGCAAAGTTCCTAGGCTGCCGGCTTTTTTAGTAGTGTAAAACGCATCAGTGCTTGCTTCCTTGAAGAGGAAATGAGCATGGAAAACACAGCTGGATAGCGGATAAATTCAGGCCGGCCCGCACAATTGCAAATCTGACACTAGCTTACAGTAACCAGAGTGTTGTCTAAAAACTAACGTGCGAACACACTGTCACACCCACCACCAGATGAATAACTCCGCGCCTGCCGCGATTCCCAAAGTAGCCCACTGCATTCATGTTTATCTTCTGGTATATATAGAGAGAGAGACAGATAGATAAATAGATAGATAGATAGATTTAGATGTAGACATACCGAGTGAATGGAGTGCGCAAATCTAGATCCCCTCACACAATTGTATTTGTGTATACGTGTACATATGTGTGTATATAAATCTATGTAAGTACGGGTGCATGTTCGTATCCGAGTCCTACATGCGTACTTCTATACGGAGTAGTATGCAGGGCAGATCTACAAGCATACATATATATATATATAAATACGAATACGTCTTTCTAGATAAATGATCCATAGCCCCAGCAGTGTTGATCTTAGACCGTCTCCATTCCACTATTCTAAGCAATTTTTCTCACATAGTTCGCTGTCTCAATGGAAACAGAAGAGAACTAGCTGTACATTAGGCCCAACGTTCCGTCCGTACGTCTGCGCAGAAGCCACAATCGATATACGTGTGCGTACACACACGTATATGTACATGCACACGTATTCATACGTGGACAGAGTAACATATTTACAATTAAACTCACGGCAAAATATACTTTCATGTTCACAGAGATATACATGCTCTGTACTTGGTGGAAACCTACCACAGTTATACTTCTGCTGTTCACCTCGTTAACAATGTGAGTGGTAAACAACAGGCACTTGCAAATCACGTTAACGGTGAGAAGCAGGAAGAGAAGAAAACGAAAAGCCTCTGCTGCTGTCTATGTTGCAAGTAAATACTACAGCTCCTGCTGCCTACATTGAAATTGAATATTACAGCTCACTCGGGGGTCAAAACAGAATGTTTGGAGTAGCGGTGAGTCTACAGCCCGAAACTTTAGATGTGGTATCCCAGTAGCGGGTGGCGCGGAAGCGTGGCCCCCTGTTAACCGGTTGACCTGCCCCAGTACTACAGGATTACGAAAAGAGCTACTGTTCTAGTTGAACACGTAGATATACGTGTATACCGTTGTACAAGAACCTTCCTGCATACCCTTACGAATGCAGAGATTCCCGAGTTAACTTGTCTATCTGGGGAGCAACACATATATCTGTTCCCTGTCCTCTCATAATTGTTTCCAACCATGAGTACAGTTGCATCCAGAGGGTCCCAGAGTGCGACACATGATTGGAAGTAGACTGCGCTGATATACGCGTGTGAACGTATCCTGAGTAGAGACATCATCGGTAAGCGTCAGCAGTAGTAGCACCTGAATTCATATACATATATATATATATATATATACGTATACTTGCGCGCACACGTGTACAATAATATCCGTTCTAAGTTTACGGTACTATGTTACAAGTGGACGTACACAGTGCTCGAAAGAGTTGGCTGTTGTTGTTGCCGTGCTCAGCAGTCTTCAAACTCACATGTGCGGACAGGTTCACTCTCTGTGTAACCTTCGTGCCCGACCAAAACAAACACACAGATTTTAACGTATACTTCTCTGATCTCGAGGATCGCACACGCTTCTACTGGGCAGGGTAGCACACATCGAAGGTTACAGCCCTATATACGTATCACCAGACAACACCAGAGTGTTCAGTATGTTATTTCACTGTCTTCACTACCCACATATAGTGTGCGTGTGCTATAGAGGTGGACGTCTCGGTCACACATCTCTTCACACAGACATTTCCCCAAAATTGCTTTACGGCTGTTTCTGATCGCAGAAGAGCTTTTGTGTTGCCGTGACAGATGTTTCTGCCAGTCTCTGAGGTGTCTGTAATGTTGTGCAGGAGGTACTTTTTCGCTTTGTACATGCAGCAAATGGTCTTGGCCACCGCAGGATTGTACGACGGTCCTCGCCTACTGTCTTTTGCATGTGCTCTATTTCTCTGTGCCCTCTGTTCTATGGTCTACCTCCTGCGAAAATACGCCCCCATTGTACCACTAGCGTGATTGATGAAACTCGGAGCAGTGTCGAAATAGGATTCCGGCGTCTATTCTTGGTTATTACTTCTACTCGCTTCGCACTCCGGTGTACGTACATTGTAACGTGTGATTCCGGCACCTATTCTTGACGACTCCTTCTACTCACCCAACATTCCGGTGTATGTACATTGTAACGTTCAAAGCCGTCAACAAGTGCTTCATAATTTCGCAATATCCTTTGCTTATCCCTTCAACATACGGATCAAAGCGCCGCTGCCGCCTTAAGTTTCCGCACGTTATAGATGCTTTCCTCCCTGGCAAACTTATCGTATAGGTGTCCTTGCGCAGTCAAAGCACAACCGCCAGTGTTGATGCTTGTTTGAGAAAACCTGCTTTTCCGCTGACGTTGCGAAGCACCATACTACTGCAGCGACTACCACTACCACTGCAGTTGCCACCCCTTGTGCAGCTACTACCAGTAAAAGTAGTGCTAGTGATAGGAGCACTATTACTCCTACTCCCACTACTATTACTCGTATTACTGCGACAACTACTACTAACACTATTACAAGTAGTAGTACCAGGAGTAGTAGCACGACTGCTACTACTATTACTATTATTATTATTACTACTACTACTACTCACACGACTAATACTGCCAGCGCTACCGTGTGGGTTTCTACAATAGTCGGAAAAGACACGTTTAGCATGCTTGCGGGCGCCACGCATCTCACGATTCAACGTAAGCTCACAGCACCTTTCGTACAGCCCTGCAATGTTTTCTGTGCTTCTTTCTGTCATCTGACTCGGAACCCGGCGTTGCCGACTCTCTGAGCGTTGACATCGTTACAAGTACAAACGTCCCCCTTACACACCTCACGGTAAACTGTCATGTGGCCCAGCCTAAAGAGGTTTTACTTGTGCTGCAACTAGCGTATAAGTTCTCCCACGTCTGTGGTCGTCCTTGCAAACACATGCTGTTATTGTGGCTCCCCTCCCTCAACGTCCCTTAGTAGAAGTCCACGGGATAGTGAAACTGCCGGGCGAACGTCTACTTTTCCGCCGGAACAGTGCGGGATATTAGGTCCTTCGACCTTCACATACAACTCTTCGACATAAATTTCGATCCGTCCCCGCCCTTCAATGAAGCTTCAAAGAATCATTTTGGAAGGCGAAGCACATCGAATGGGACGGCGGCGGTTTCTACCAGCTTCCTCCAGGATCCGTTCTCCTGGGCCTCATAAAGTAGGTCTTGACTCTCTATCCAGCCTATCTAGCGCGAGATAGTTTTTCCGTGAACTCCACAGTGATCTCCTGTCTGCCACTGGTGCCACCGTTTCCCATCCCCAGGCGATCCAGTAACGGTGTATGCATTCCCGCGCGGGAAAAGGCGTGATCGCTGCTCCGGTCAGCGGCTAGCGCGTCTTGTCTCACGTGCGGTGTCTTCATTGCCAGGTAGCGAAGTCGGTCTCTTTGGCGCACAGGAGGCTTCCGAATTCGGGACAGAATACAAAACGTGCTATCTACTGGGGAAAAGTACAGATGGTCGGCATTGGGATCTGAGTTCCCCCAACCCGAGAGAGGGGTAAACCAGCGCAACTTGAGCGAGCACGAACGCAAGACGACACATTCCCCTACGGCGGAGACATGCTTTTAGCCGGTGAATTGCGTGATCCCCTTGGTAGACAACCCTCTGTCTTCACCTGCTTTTCCTCCATCCAGTTTCTATTCCAATCAATTTCCCACTCGTCTTCTACGTCACAATGTTAGCATCACCAGAGGTCGCCATGTGCGGCTTCTGGGAAATCGGTGGGTCCCGGCATCCGCATAATAGTTCCCGCCGCCGCTCGAGTCATCCTGAGGTTGCTGGCCATTCTTAAGGAAGAGTCGCTATCGTTTTGTTCACCATACTCTCCGTTGCCACATAAATCGCATGGGTGTTTGAGCTCCAGCGCCCTGATAGTTTCGCAGTGAGGTGCTAATCGCCCCCGATCTTCATGAGTTTTTGTGGACGACGCGGGTTACACGGGCGAAACGCCGGTACACACACTGACGTGAGAATCGTCTCAGACACATCCGCATAGACGCGCGTGAATTGCTGAATTTGTCCCTGAGTAATTTTAAGCAGGTGAGAGCGTTTCTACGCAGGGCTTTGAGGCCATTCTACCCACATTTCAATGAGCAACTATCGTTTCCTCCCGTCCTCCTCTGAAGTAGTTTTTGTCGTCTTCGCTGCACAATTCGTCCGGTTTTCTTGTGTTTTTTCCCCGTACAGTGTACGGGTTTCGTCTAGTGTCACAGAAGCCGAATGTGTTGGACGAGGACTCGATGTGATCCACATTCTCTCGTACTCCTTCACGAAAACTTCTTCAACTTCGTGCTTGCGCCGGGGTCGTCTCCTTCCCACTTTGCGCCATATTCCCCATCGATATTTCTGTCACTATCCAACATTCAAGCCACAATGCTAATCAAGCTTTTCCTACTCAACTGTACCAACCGCAAATCGTAGCAGTCCATCCTTTCCTCCGCATTTTGCAGAATAGTTGGTCTTCGCACCGCGTGTGCTCTGGCAGTTGTGCACGTGCACCTCCACCTACGGTGGTTCATTTGAATTTCGATATCCCGCACGTGTGTGATACTACGCGTAGACGGACAAGCATACCCTTGGGCCTACTACTGACAGCGCATTTGAACAATGTGTACACAACGGTTAAACTGAAGAGCTCTGCAGCGCTTAAGTGGGTGAACACCACTTGTTGGCCTACATTTCTTCCTTCTTTCTTCTCCCCTCTGTTGACTTTTTTCAATGATTTTACTTCTTCCTCCCGTCTCCTACTGAATGCTTCCCTCTCTTCGAACTACTTTTGTCCTCTTCCCTTCAAAAACGCATCTCTCTTCTCCTCTCCTCCAGCTGGTTGAGGATTTTCCCGTACGCAGACGTGCGCCCGAGAGAAGAATGACAGCGCCTCCGGTCTAAAATCAACTGACACTATGTCTTTCATGCACTCCGCGAGTTCAATCTGCCGTCCAGTGTTGTGGTCAAATAAATACATATACGTGTATATTCAAATATGTGTGTACCTGCGTGTGTGTGCACACATATTCGTCCCTGCATATCAATGTGCATGTTCGCATATTCATATGCATACCTGCGTGTTTGTACGCGTGCCAGGCCTTGTTTAGTAGGTATACAAACAGGTTTTCAGAGCCGTCCTTGCATGTGGAAGAATGCGTGTCTGTCTCCTCGTTACTCCTTGTGTAGCACGTGGCCAGCTTGCTGCTGCTGGGGCGGGAACGATTTCTAGTACTTTTGAAGCGGACGCTGCAGTCGCAGCTGCTGCAACAGCAAATGGAGGAGAACTAGGCGCAGCAGCACGTCCGCCCGTCTGTTCATCAAAAAAGAAGCAGCGACAAGGACAGCAGGCGAAAACAGAATAGGCGTCACGACTGCCAAAGTCATCTCATCAGCGAAGGAGCCGCAGACGTGGTGGAGCAGGCAGGACAGCGATTTGTGTAAAGCAGCGCTCAACGAGTGTGTTAAAATATCAACAGCAAGCCCCTGCCTTTTACGAGCAGCAATCGCAGCAGCAGCAACAGCAACAGAGACGCCAGTCGCCCCAACAGAGAAAGAGGAGTATATGCAAGGCGCGTTGTGAGTAAGAAATGCTGCAGCAGCAGCAGGTGTGTGTGTATCTCTGTGTTTTCCGTGTTCCGGAGATTTTACTTCTTTTGTTCGCGAGAGACAACTTTTGCTTTTTTCCTTGAATAAAATGTTGGTTACTGGAAGCAGCGGCTTGGGGGTCGGCCGTGGGGGCATGGCAGCGCTGCCTGGAGCGGGGAGTGGCAGTCACGCAGCAGCAGGAGGTGGGGAGCAGCCGCATGGAAGCGGCATGACAACACTGCGAAGCAGCAGCAGCAGCAGCGGCAATGAGAGCGGGGGGGCCCGGCGTACATTTTACTCTCCTTTTTTTCAGGAACGGCAAGCAGTTCTGCGGGTGGATTGTTGAACAGCGGAGAACCTCCTTCTTCTTCCTCTGCGTTGAGTAGTATGCTGCACCAGTCGCAGCAGCGTCACCCTCTGGCTGTTGCCGGGGGAGCGACAGCAGGCGTCAACGGAGGCAGCAGCAGCAGCATGGGAGTGCTGCTCGGAGCGCGAGGTGGTGCAGCAACAGAGCAGCAGCAGCTTGTAGCTGCTTCTCCTGCGATGCTGCGAGACAGAGATGAGGCGGCAGTGGCTGCTGCAGCCGCTGCAGCAGCGGCAGCCGTGCGTCGCAGACAGAGAGGCGGGGGAGGAGGAGGTGGCAAAGAAGAGGAAGAAGAAGAGGAAGATGAGGAAGACCGCGAAGACGAAAGTGGCAGCTTTGGGTCGACTGCTGAAGATTTCGAAAATATGGTTGGGGATTTGCGAAGAACATTTATAAGTTGGTTGAGGAAAACAGAAAGTGACTTGCGAAAAGAAAAACGGGATCTTCACAGAGCAAAGCAAGAATTTGAAGAAGAAAAACGAAAGGCTTGGCAACAGCTTCAGGAAGCCAAACAAAGCAATCACGAGAAAATCAAGGTGCGCCCTAGGGGCTGCTACTGCACGAATAATTGACCAATAATATCTCACTTCAAAAGTGGTGCAGCTGTCACCGTATTCGTACTCTTCATCCTCTTCTTCTTCCCCTTCTTCTTTCTCTTCTTCTCCTCGTTTCTCCCTCTCCTCTTCCTTCTCCTTCTTTCTCTTCCTATTCTTCCTCTTATTCCCTTTCTTCTGCTTCTTCCTCTACTTTTTCGCCTTCGTCTTCCTCTGTCTCCTGTTTCTCTTCTTCTGTTTCCCCACTTTTCCTTCGTCTTCTTCCTCCTCTTCTTTTCCGCCTACTTCTCCCTCTTTTTCCTGTTTCTCTTCTTTCTCCTTCTTTCTTCTTCCACTTCTTCCGCCTTTTCTTCTGTCTTCCTCGGTGCTGCTTTCTTCTTTTTCTCCTATGCGTTGAAGAGAACTTCTCTGTCTCTGTTTTGTGCCGCCTTATTTTGTGCTTCTTTTGCTGTTCGTATGTGTGTTTGCATTTCCGTAAAGATCAGCTACTCCCTCGGCTGCTGCTTCGCCGTTGCGTTTCTCTCAAACACGTGCAGGCGGAGCAGCGCAGTCGGCACGCTGTCGCTGGGACGCTGCTGCTGCTCTTCTACGGCCGCTTCTGTTTTGCTGCGGTTACGTCTACCCTGTTGCTGCTCTTGCTGCTCTCCTGCGGCTCCTTTTGCTTTGCAGCTGCTTCTGGTCTGCTGCTGCTGCTCTCACGGCGCAACTGCTTTGCTGCTGCTGCTTCTGCTTTGCCGCCGCTCCCGCTGTCCTGGGGCTCCTTCTGCTTTGCGTCTGCTCTGCTGCTCGCGCTGTCCTGCGGCTGCGTCTACTTTGCTGCTGCTCTCGCTCTCGTGCGGCTGCTTCTGCTTCGCTGCCGCTGCTGCTTCTGCTAGTACGTCTTCTACTTCTTCCGGCCGACTGCTTCTGGCATTCGTGCTTCCTGCCGGTGCTTCTTCTGCAGCACTGCCGTGTGTTTGCTCTTTTCGCTGCGTGAGTGTGCTGCTGCTGCTCAGATATCATCCCGCTTCTTCCCGCTTTCCTTCTTATTATCTGCTGCTGCCGAGGCCTTCTCCCATGCTGCTTGCAGTTTTGTGTTCTGCTGCTGTGTCTCTCCCATTCCGTCTCCTCCCGTGGCGCTGCCGCTGCTGCTGCTCTTGCTTTTTCGCCTCCTTGCTGTTGCGGCCTCGCCCGGCTGCTGCAGCTGCGTCTCCAGCATCTCTCCGCGCTTCTCTTTCTCACGCTGTCGCTCCTGCTACTTCCGTTGCTGTTGCTGCCGCTGGTGTTGCTGGTGGTCGCCTTCGGGCGTGGTCACTTGTTTCTCTTGCTGGTGCCCCTGCTTTTCTTGCTGCAGGTTCCTCATCTCTGCCACCTGTTGCTGTTGCTTCTCTGCGTCCGATGTCCCTGCAGTTGATTAGCTTTTCTACTGCTGTTTCTTCTCTTCTTCCTCTTGCTGCACTCGTACTTCTCTTTTCTCCTGGCCGTCTTCCCTTCGTGCCCTCTCCGCTGCCTCTGTCTTGCTGCTGCTGCTGCTGCTCCTCTCGGTGCTTCTCTGGCTGCTTCTCCTGCTGTTGCTGCTCTCCTGGCTGCCTCGCCTGCTGTTTCTGCTGCCGCTGCTCCTCCTGCTGCTTCTGTGACTGCTCTCTTCCTTGCTGCTGCTGCTGCTCCTGTGGCTGCTTCTCCTGCTGTTGCTGCTTCTGTGGCTCCTTCGCCTGCTGTTTCTGCTGCTGCTGCTCTTGCTGCTTCTGTGGCTGCTCTCTTCCCTGCTGCTGCTGCTGCTCCTGTGGGTGCTTCTCCTGCTGTTGCTGCTTCGTCTACCGCTGCTGCTGGTGCAGCGTGTAGTGCTGCAGCGGCGTTCATGCAGCTCCAGGTGCGCGTGCATCTGCTGCCCAAGCACCGCTGCTGCATTTCCTGCTGCTCTTGCAGGAGGAGCGGCGCAAGGCGCAAGCCGAAGCAGCATCGCAGATGAAGCAAATTCAGACAGAGAGAGAGGACTCACGTCGAAAACTCAACGCAGAACGCATGCGGTTTGAAGAAGAAAAGGAACTGCACAGAAGGAAGTCTTTGCTGGTCAGTATACACCTCATCCCCCGCGTCTCTTCCCTCCGGTGCTGCTTCTCTGTGTCAGCCACCGGCGTCTGCTCCTCCTTGCCGGTCTAGCAGCAGTACCAAAGGGCAAAAATCAATACCTCAGAGAAATGCGCATGTAAAACTTTTCACTTGTATAGAGAAACAGCTGCATGCGCATGCGTCTGACGGTGCCAAGACGTACGGAGATTGCTCCTTTGTCGTCGTCCGTCCCATAGCATTCATATTCGCTTCTTGCCCACGTCCCTTGCCGCCTCTCCTCGAGAAGTTTCTCTGTGTCCGTTTCTCTCTGTCTCCGTATCTCTCGCTGTCTCTCCCTGTCTCTCTGTCGGCCGCTGCCTCTGTCTCTTTCACATATTTCTCGCGACGATGAGGTTCGTGCAGAGAGGCGTAGTGTGGGTGACTGACGAACGATGAAAGCAGCAGCGCCTTGCCTGCCGGAGTTTCCGCGACTTCTCACGGTGTCTTGCTGCATCCAGGTGCTGCTGCTGTGCTGTCTCTCGCTCCTACGCTCTCCAACGTTTACGCCGTGCCTACAGCGACGACCTGGGCAGAACAGCAGCACACGTTGCTCGGCTCGCTGAAGATGGTCGACTGCCCGACACGCAGACATAGGTGCACAGCTCTTGGTTTCTCCCTCCGCCTGCATGCCTTTCAAATTGTCTGCGATCTGCTCAGACACGTCAACTGCATGCGTAGTAACGGTGCTCGACTGCCACTGCTGTTATCGCTGCTGCCCCGTCTTCATTGCCTGCTGCAGGTCGTCTCTCCACTACCACTGCTGTGCTACCGCTGCCTGCCTCTTCTTGTAAATTTCTCCTCCTACTTCTCTTCAGCTGCTGCTGCCGCATTCCGCGTTGATGCGCTCTTGCGGCGGTGTTGTCAACCGCTTGCGTTTGTTGTTTCCTTTACATTTCTCACAGCGACATTTGCTGCTGCCTCTCTCTTGAAGCTGCCTTCCTCATCCTCACTTTCTTTGCTGGCTTCCCGACATTCTTCCCCTGCTCCTGCGGCTCTATTCGGTCCGCTCTAGCCACGGCTGATCCTGTTGTCCTCGTGCTCATCCTCTTCTCTTCACCTATTCCCTCTATTCCCCATTCCGGTCTCCACCTGTGTCCTTTCTTCCTCTTCTTGTCTATGTTTTCTTCGTTGTTCGCACTTCCTGCTGTGTGACCGATCTCTCGTCTTGTCTCTTTTCGACTTCTGCTGTCTTTGCCACCTGCCTTGGCGCCCTCACTGCTCGGCTTTTTCGCTGTTTCCGCGTGCGTGACGCTCGTCGCCGCGTCTCCTGCGTCCAAGTGGGTGTCTCGTCTCCTCACGGGGCCGCCTCTCTGTCGTGTTTCCCGGCGCAGGAGAGCGAGCGCTTGCGGCAGGAAGCAGATTCTCTCGAGGCGGAGAAACGGAGAATCGTTGACACGAACATTGCCACAGAGACGGTAGTGGATTTGAACGTGGGAGGTGTCATTTTTGAAGCAGCGAGACACACGCTGCAGCAGCAGCAGGGCTCGTTTCTGCATGCGCTCCTCTCCGGGCGACACCACGTGGCACGAGACAAGAACGGGCGAATATTCCTCGACAGAGACGCCGAACTTTTTCGCATTGTCCTAAATTTCTTGAGAAACCCTTCCACGCCGCCACAGCCGAGGTACACTCTCTTGCACGGCTTGCAAGGGAGAGAACAAAAAGTCCTGTATACGTATTTGTGTATGTGTTTGTCTGGAAGAGGAAAACACCCGAGAGATATACGTCTCTGCGTATAAATATGTGTGTATGAAGTAGGAAATAGGAGAAAACTACAATGCGATGAATCCAAACTCATACGCATAATGTATACATCTATATGTCCGTATATATATTAATTTGTGTGTACTGTTTCATTCGTGTACAGATATATATATATATACATATATATATAAGGGGAAGAGAGAGAGAGAAAGACAAGAAATGACAGTATTGCGTTAGTGATAGAGAAAGGTCGAGGATATTTTGTGTTGACAGCGACGCATTACCGTCAGCTACTCGTAGGGGAACTTTGGTTGAATACGTCACGCGTGGCGTGCGACTTCGGTGTGAACATACACCCAAGGAAGCCCGACGCCTCTCGACCAAGCGAGCTGCTAGCCGAAGACTTCTTGCATATACTTTGTATGAGCACATACACAGCTTTGTGCAGCAGAATTTATTTATACGTGTGAATAGAATCCCTTTTATGGTGCAGACGTAGAGCTGTGTACAGCTGCACCTGCATATCTCTGTATGTGTGTGTGTGTGCGTACGTATGACTGCTTCACCATGCAAACACCGAAGACTGCACAGCAATTTTGGTGCAGATGCATATGTATGGAAGTTCCTTAGTAAGAGTGAAAGAGTGCGAGGACGCTTGTGTAGCCGCATGAACATATACGTACATATATGTAAATATGCGAGTGTTTCTCACAGAGCTGTTTACTTACACAAATGTATACATATATAAATATGTGTGTTTTCATCATACAGATAGCTATGGGTGTGGAGAGCACTATGTAAGGTGTGTGTGCACGCGTGCTTGCTACTTTGTTGCAGACGTAGCAGGATACACATACACGCAGCGCTGAGTATTTTGCCGAGATGTGTTGCAGCCGAGAAGCTGCTGCCGCTTCTTTAGCAGCAGAAACGTAGCCGTCACTTCCGCTCCAGACGAGTCTTTTCTTCTGCAGGACCAGCGGACACCCGCCTTTTTAATCGCTGAAGAGTGACGCGCGTGTGTACACCTCAAAAGTAGAGATAAAAGAGGAAGAGACAAAGGAAAGCGGAAGAGAGAGAAAGGGAAGAAGGAGAAGAAGAAAGGAAGAGATGAAGAGGGATAGAGAAAACAGACAGAGAGAGGGCGAAAGAGAGAAAGAGAAAAAGGACGGTCAAAGGGAGAGAAAAAGAGAGAAAAGGAGAGAGAAAGAGACAGGAAGACAAAGAGACACGCACACCAAAATATATCTGTACGTATGTGTGCATTTCTGTTAAAATGTAGATATTCGCACACTCCTCTGTAGGCATGCGTGGGTCCTGGAACATACACGTATATGCACGGTCGTGCATATACGGTGCAGCAGCATATTTGTACTTGTGAGTATAAGTGAGAGTTTTAGATACGCAGGTGTAGACGCTTGTGTGTATAGAACATCGAGTTGTTTTCTCCCATTATAAATGTTCTGTGGGTGCTGAACTTCGCGCGTGTGGCTGCAACCTCCCGCGCGTCTGCGAAGGCGACAGGATCGCTGTTGTTTTTCTCGAGAAAAAGAGAGGGATAATGAGGAACACAGAGAGCGTGTGTCATATACACAGAACGAGACACAGAAAGATATATATCTATGTAGAGAGAGAGCGAAACGGAGAGGAGAGGGAAAAGAGACAGAGGGATTTATATGTATATATACGTATGTGTATATACGTGTGGGGATCTAGATGTACAGAAATATATGTAAATGGCAGAATTCTCATATATGATAAAGTGGTAGATTTCTCATAGTCGCTGACTCCTTTGCAGTGTCTACTGCTGCAGCAATGCTTGCGGAAAAGATCTTCGCGCGGTGGCGTGAGGACAGGGCGGTGTGTCTCTGTGGGAGCTGTCTTCCAAGACTCTGCATGCAGGACGGTGTACAGCTGCGTTGCTCGGGTCTATAAGAGAAAAACGAACAAGGAAAAGAAGAGAAAGGACAGAAGAAGATGAGGAAGAAACTGCCGAAGAATTGTTGGTGGAGAGAAGCAGCAGCACCTCCCTTTGCCCCGCGGTGGTCTGTGTGTGAGCGTCTGCAGAGCAGGAAACAGTGTTTTTGTTGAGATGGCAGAAGAAAAAGGAGGACAAAAAGGGGGACAACAAAGACAAGAAGGGGAGGAAGATGTCGCAGAAGAATTCTTAGTCGAGAGAATCATCAGCACTTTCGTACTTCGTGGATGGTGTTGCGTGAGTACGCAGAGGAGCAGGGAGCACCTTTTTTCCTATTTGACGGAAGTTGCTGCTGCGGCCGTCTTGTGTCTGGGGTCAGTCGTCGGAGCTGTGCTGCTACAAGTTGCTGCTGCTGTTTCTGCTTCTGCTGCTTATCTTGCGTGTGCGCGGGTGAACAAGGGATGCCTGCGAGAGCGACGCGATAACGCAGGAAGCGGACTTCCTAGGAATTCGTTTTTTTCCGTTTCCTCTCGTTTTTTGCGTGGGGGGACACAACGGCGTAGAACACCTGCCGTCGCTTGAAGTTCTAGATGTTGCGCAGCAATGCTGGCGTCCCTGCAAGGCGATGCAGACCGAGCGGGCCTACTTTGCCTGCTCGAACTTTCAAAATAAACTCTTCGTTTACGGTGGACAGAATCTCGACTACAAAGTAAGAAAAAGAAGTAAGGAGTCAACACGAAAGCTAAAAAAAAAAGACAGAAAAATAACTCACGTGAGACCGCCCCACAGAGAGAACAGCACGCCGCCCGCGACGCAAAGACAGACACCGAAAAAAACAGGGAGACACGGAGACAGGTGGAGACAGAGGGCGGCAGACACGGAGACAGACGGAGACAGAGAGCAGCAGACAGGGAGACAGACAGTAAAAACAGAAGAAAACAGAGAGGGTCACTGTCACGAGAATAGGACACTCTCGTACATACCTGACTTGCCGAGCTGTCGATAAGTATATATACAAATATATGTCCCTCTGTATTGGCTGCCAGCTACAGCGCAGGAAAACACTCTAGAAATTTCACGCATGTAGACAAACCTGTGAGTCTCTCTGCATGTGTGGGGCCGTACGGATAGGTGTGTGGACAGAATTATATAGAAGCTGCAAAGATATGCGCGAGGAGAGAGCTAGTCTTTCCAACGTGTCTCCATGCGTGTGTGATGCCCCGTGAAACTGCTACCACTTGGCGGTCATTCTTCGAGTATGAGTAGCAAGTGGGACTTATTTACTAGACTTTTCCGCTCCTGACTATTTCTCTGTTGAGAGGACGCCGGGTCTACAAGTCTTTGCAGATTGTACCGTAGGGCAGCAGCAAGAGAGTACGTGCGCGCGTGCGAGGGAGACGCTCTTTTTGCCTCTAAGTTGGTGTGTCGTGACTCTTACTATGCGTCTCTCTGCTCTGTTCTCTCTCTTCGCATCTCCGTGGTATTCTCAGTTTGTCTCTCTTCTTCACGTATACACAGACAAGTAGGCAGACGCAGACGAGAGAAACACACAGAGGAAAGCGTGTGTATCTTGCAATGGATGATACTCGAACGGGGACGCTGTTTGTTGCTTCCCACGCATGTACAACCCGTGGAGACCCTGCGCGCGGGTGAGACGCGTGTGTATTTGTCTGCGCGTCTCGTCTCGGTCTCTCTGTGCGGCGGGACGGCGACACGGGGGGAGTGGCCGCGGCGCGGCGGCCCGAAAGATAGCGAGTCGTGCGTTCTCGGTGTTTCTCCTCGCAGTCGCACTGGGCAGGGGGTTCGAATTTGAAGAGGAAGATGAAGAATCTGGATTTGCTGCAGACGTGTGCCGAAGTTTCTTCCTGCTCTCTCTGGAGGACTTTGCAGCCGTCCTCCGTTGGGGTGTCTATACACCTGCAGACTGACACGGGAATATCTCGACAGCGACACAGACAGACAGAGAGAGGAATATAGAACACATATGAATGTTTTGGTTTGTCAGCTGCACGAGAAAACAACCGACACACACACATGTGTACAACTCTTTCTCTCTTTACAGAGAGACAGAGAGGCACACACACACACACACACACACATACACTTTTGAAAGCAGCTGTCTTCTTCGAGGCAGGCATATTTGGGGAATGGCCTTTCCGCTGCGGGAGAGCGGTGGGTGTTGCTGCTGCTGCTGCCGTGCCGTGGCTAGCTTTCTTTCTCTACCACTCATTCTCTCCTCTTTCTTCTCCTCTTGTAAGCCTCACGCCTCGCTTCGCGGCACAGCCGCGTCCCTCCGGTTTGCGCGGAGGAGAGATCCGTGGGGAGTCAGTTTCCTCCCGGAGTTTCCTGCGCTGCCGTTGTGAAAAACTCGCAGGCTCTGTGCGACACAGAAGTTTTTGACTGCCTGCGCGACTGCTGGGTCGGCGGCGCGACGCTCAACATTCCCCGACGAAACACGTGTGGCGCCTACGTGCGCGGCCGACACTTCGCAGTCGGCGGCTTCGACGGGGAAAACATTCTCGCCGCTGTTGAATCCTATGACCCGCGCATGAAAAATTGGATGCAGCTCGCCCCTCTCAACACGCCGCGCTCCAGTGCGATGGCCTGTGTTCACGGTGCGTGCATTCACATAGTCCCCCTCATCACTTGCCCACCTGTATATACGTATATACACATATATATGTACACGTGCAGACACAAACCCACAGGAATATGTGGATGTACGTATAGGTGTAATAATACACCTCGGCCATACTGTGTGTAGGGAGTTCTACAAGGTGTAAGAGGTCCGATGACTGCGTACACTCGCACATTGACGTAGATGTAGACATCGCATTCCCACACCTAGGAATGTCGTCATGTGTGTGCGTGCGTGTTCTCCTTCTGTAGTCACGTGTGTGTATCTCTCTCGTCCTTCTTCCTGGCGTCCACCTACGGGGTTGCGTCTATCTTATCTCGTCTCTCGCGACAAGGGGGTGCCGCACACAAGTCGCTATCGTGCCTCTCAAGCCGGTGGTGGGGGGTCGCAAGCAACGCACCCGGTCCGCAGGCGAAGGGGGGGATGACGCAATGCTACGCACTCGGCGGCAGCAAATCGACGAGGAAGGTTGCTGGACGACTCTTCGGGTGGATCGGCTTCGTCTGCTCTTGAGTCTCTCGAAGCCAGTGACCCGCGCAGCCGTGCCAGCTACGCACCCACCCACACACACACAGACGCCTGTCTCACCCTCTTTCTGCCACGTCGAAACTGTCTTCGAGAGAGACGGTTGAGGTGGTGTTTTCGTGTATCTACAAACACGAGTACAGACAGACAGATGTATGTCTAAGACGCCTGTCCCCTGCACACACACACACACATATGTATGTACGTGAAGACAGGGATAGGCAGAGAGGTAGACGGACAGAAAGACAGACAGAGGGATACAGGCAGCGACTAAGACAGCCAAAGAGAGAGGGGCCGACAGATACAGTCGGACAGTGAAAGACGGCGACGTGTCCCCTCTCTCTGGACACGGTTTTTTTTCTAAGAATTCTTGTCGACTTGTCTGCGTGGCAAACACATCCTTCACGCCTTCGCAGACACAAATACACGCACCCCCGCACAAAACACATCCGTCTGCAGAGCAGAGGCGCTTGCCCTCAAAACGGAAGATGCACCGCTGTGCGGTTGTTCTGGAGAACTTTTTTCTGTGGGGCAATCGTGCCGCGTTCGCAGACTGCAGAACAGCCACGTGCAACCCCTGCAAGACGGCCCCCAATATATGCGCACGCGGTGTATCTACGGAATCTTATTTCCTGGTGAATACGTATATACACGTGCACGAAACGTCAATATGAGAGCAGCTGCAAGAGGGACGGGCCCGACGGTGGACAACTCCCCGCTGCTTGAATTTTAGGGCAGGCTGCACAGAAGAACAATCTACTGAAGAAGGCAAAGAAGAAAAGGGCTTCTTTTGGGCCACCTGCTCTCTTTTTGTTCTCTCCTCAGAAGAAACACTCTACGTTCTAGGAGGTACAAGCGGCGAGCGCCTCCGTAGCGTCGAGCGCTATGACCCACGTGTGAACAAATGGGAAGATTTGCCTTCCGACATGATAGAAGTGAGAAGTCCTCCTCAATCGAATCCAGTCTCCCAACTGTTTGAATCTACACACTCATTCTCTTCATCTACTTTCCCTTCAATATACAAATATATATATGTGTGTGTGAGTACATGTGCGTACATATGGATGTATGCATGTATTTATGTATGTATGTATGTATATATGTACAAATGCGTATATATGTATGTGACTAGGAGCGTGTGTTTACTTGTGTATTTATGTATGTGCATGTGTGGATACGTATGTATGCATATGTGTATATACGTATGTGTTTTTGTATTTGTATGTATGTGTATATTTGTGCATACGCATATATGCATATATGTGTGTGTGTGTGTGTATGTATGTATGCGTACGTATATGTTTATAGACGTGTGGCACATGTACGTATATATACATATATGTATGTATGTACCGGCATAAGCGTATATTTTGTATGCGTAGGGAAGCGGGTTTACGTATATTCCTTTGCGTGCGTGTGTGCTGAGGCATTTGTGTTGCCTTCTCTTTTCTTCTCCTCTCTCGTGTTCGCTGTCTTCTATTTCGTTTCCCCCCCCTTCCTCGCTGCGACACAATGACACCCACGCAAAGAAAGTGCGGGACAAGAGAAACTCGCTTTGTTCGCGCTTCAAGTGCCGTGCAGCCCACACAGATATGATACAGGAACACCGATGCGATGACAGAATATCTTCCTCCCCAACATACGAGCATAATTTATGTCCACATATACATATTGACCCATACGTGTGGCTGTAGAGAGAATGCCAGATAAACGCTTGACAACGTTGCTACTTTTCTGGCGAAGAATTGCTGGCGAGCGGACAGACGCAGTATATGTAGGGGAGTTCTGATAATAAGAAGACTTCAGCGTTCCTGACCATCTTCTCCACGACACTGGCGTCTGAACCCCCACTCCGAGTAATTCTACACGATCAGTTCTCTACACGGCACACGCGCTTTCCACATGTATATATGCGTGTATATGTATACACGTATATACGTGTGTACACACACATACATCATACCTGTGTACATATATATATATATATATATGTACACACCTACATATGTCCGTTTATATACATATAAATATAGATATATATATGTATATGTATGTACGTGTGATTGTGCATAAATCCCTCAAGTTTGTCTCTCTCTTTCCATATATATGTATACATACGTACTTATATATGACTACGTATATAGGTGTGTACACACACATATACATTACGTACGAATATATATATGTATATATACGTCCATATACATATGTATGTAGGTATGTGTGAGTATGCGCACATGCCGTTTGCGGTGGTATCCGTGTCTCCCGCTCTATATATGTGTGGGAGATGACTTTCTTGTTAGCGCCTGTACAGGCGTGTGTGCGGGGGGCTGTTTTTCCACGTCGTTTTGTGTAGGTCCGCAGTGCGGGGGCAGCTGCATGCAACTTGTGCCACATCCTGGTGATGGGGGGAATCGACAGCGGCAACACCATCCTAAATTCTGTGGAAGTTCTCGACCCGCAAAGCAAACGCTGGTCGTTCATCGCCAACATGCCGGACGCTCGCATGGACTGCGCTGCTGTTGCAGTTGCCGGGTCGATTCTCGTACGTTTCCTCTCCTTCCCGCGCCTTGCTTCTGCATAGCGCTCGGGATAAAAGCTGCCCCCGTATCTCCGTCCTTTTCGCACGCGTTGACGTCGCTCTCGCGAAGGGGCATCTCTGAAAAGGAAGGCCTCCTTTGCTGCTCGCGCGTCTCTCTGCAGGCCCTGCCCAGAAGCGACTGCCCTCTTGCTGCTCGTCGGGTGGTGGGGGGGGCTCTCCCCCGGTCTCCGTGTCTCCGTCCTTTCTGTGTCATCGAAGACATCCCCCCCCCCCCCCTCCGTTTCTGTGCGTCACATTTTTGTAAATCTCCTTGCAGGTGTCTCTCTTGCTCGTCTCGCTTCCCTTTTTTTCAATCTCCTTCCCATATATACGCGTGTAGGTGAATAGTTGCGGGCGCGGCTGGTATATATATTCTCCACACGTCTCTGTATATGTCTGCATGCGCCTCCGCCTGTCTCTCGGTGGGCGGTTTTCAGCCGCTCTCTTCGACGTGCGGGTGCGTCGTCGTGCTGTTCGCTGCTTTATACGCTGCCGGGCTCCTCTTGGTGATTCTTCTCGCCAGACCCGGTTGTCGAAAGCGTCTCCTTCGCGTGGACTTCCGCGTCTGCCCGCCGCCAGCCTGTAAATGTGTCTTCTCTCTCTCATGCAAATGCAGCAGCCTGCACGAATGTGTGGAGTTCCACGTGTCTTTCGTCTTCTCTCTGTCTCTCACTCTGCATGTACGTCTGGGCGTAAATGGATTCCCACCTTTTCTGCGTTTGTATATGTACCCCTCTGTATATCTGTCTTCTGCCTAAATATGTGTGTCTCTCTCTATGTGCATTGAACTATATATCTCTCTCTGTCTTTGTATCGACTTTTACTACCTGTCTATGTATATACATATATGTATGTGTGTATCATATGTGTCTGCCAATCGCTCGATGTATACGCCCGTCTGTGTGTGTGTATGTGTATGGATATATATTTCTCTCCCTACATATATAGGGGCCTCCCTTTCCGTATTCGCCAGTCTCTTGATGCGTGTGTATATATATGTACATTTGTCAGGACACACGTATATCTGTGAGTATCTTCCTGTGTCTGCCAACCTTTGTCTCCGTCTCTGTCTTTAAATAGACATATATGTGTTCAACTCGATACATGTCTAGTCTCTTACCGTATACACATATATGTCCATGTATTTATCTCTCTCCCTCGCCATACGTCAACTTTCCTATACGCGTCAACCCACCTCCATATATATATTCATTTCTGTAGAGATCTATATATACGCATGTCTCTTTGAACACGGCCAGCTACCTGGCCAGAGACAAACATATCTGTCAAGAAATCCCCAACTACGTGCAGACTACTAATTCTATCAACGCATGCGTAAACGTACTTACACCATATATGTATATCTGTACATTCAAGCATAGATATGTATATGTTTGGGATGTGTGTGTCTGTGTATATATATATGTATGTACTGAAGTATATACATGTATAGATAGATAACGCTTACACAGGCAGCTTCATATATTTATATGTATAGGTGTTTGCTAAGTGTGTTCGTATATATATCTATATGTTTCTATAGACTTCCACGTATAGATATGTATACGTTGAAGTCTACGCATATGTATGTATAACATTTACAGGCGGCTACCTATATATACAGCTGTTAGTTAGGTTGTGTTCGTATATGAGTATGTATATAGACAGCGACAGTGAAGAAGTGTAAGTACGTGGGTTTGTGTTCCTGACCCACGTACGTGACTCGTCTGTATCTCATCATCGTTTTTCGCTTCCGTTTCGACCTCTTCCTCAATTTCTCTCGGAAAAGTCCCTTTTCTCAATTTCCCTTCCCTTCTTTTCCTGCCTGCTGCTGCCGTCTCGCCTGCGGCGTTCCCCGTCTCCCCCCTCTCCGTCTCTCTCTCCCGCCCTTCTGTCTGGTGGTCCTCCTCTTCGTCTCCGTTTTTGTCTCCTCTTTGCTGCTGTTTCTGCGGTACTCTTTGTCGACGTTTCTCGTTGCGTCCACGTCCCCCTGCGCATGCGCCTCTGCTGCTGCAACCCTCTCCTTCGGTCTGTCTTCCTCTGTGGCTCTCTATTTTCCCTTCCTCTTCGCTGGGCCGCCGCAGGTGGCTGGTGGACAAGGCGAGGAAGTTCTCTCCTCCACGGCATTTCTTCGACAGGAACTTCTCGAGTGGCAGCCGGGCCCCCCTTTGCTGACGGCGCGCTACGGCCACGGCCTTCTCGTCGCCAATCTTTAACTTCTCTTCTTTGCGTCCTCCTACACATTTCCACATTGAGAGATATCTCATTGTCGCTGATCTCCCGCACCATTTTCTTCTTCCGCGCAGCACGCCGCAGCAGACGCGCTCTCCCGCACGACCCTCCCTCGCCTGTCCACACGTACACACACTTATATGGAGAGGGATAGATCTGGGCGGAAAAAGGTGTCGACTGACGAAAACGAAGGAAACACGTGTGCGTGAAAATGTATTTGAATCAAAGAATCTCGGGAGTTCCGTCTCCCCAACATACACCAACTCACCTATATACATATATGTATATGTTGGTGCCTGCAGAAGTATAGTTGTATTTCTGTTTTCATACGTTTTCGTGTAGATATATGGAAAAAGAGAGAGCGTTTGTCATGTGCATCCCTCAAGTTGAGAAAGGGACGGCAATGTGGCTCTGCCGATGTGACAAAATTTCTCTCGCTGCATGCGCACCTCCTGAGAAACGACGCTCTCCCTGTCTTTCTCTGCGTGTGTCTGCTACATCTCTTCCACTTCCTCTGTGTATTCCTGTGAATCTTTTGCTATTTATTTTCCCCTTCATCTTTCTGTTTCTCTCTCCATTCTCTTCCTCGTCACGTTCATTTGCCCATATCTCCGCTTTGTCTGCGTCTTCTGCGGATCTCTCTGTGTGTGTACTTCACTTTGCATTTCCTCCTGCTTCGTGCGTACCTCGTCTCTCTGTGTGTGTATTGGTCTCCTATTATTCTTTGACTTCCCTTCACTTTGTTGAAGGCGAACAGGCCACCGGTCGCTCTCTGCTTCTGCGCTTTGCTGCCGCCTGTTTGCAAGTCGTTCCCTCTCTCTGTTCTCCAAGATAGACGTAAGGGGTGACACAAGTGCGGTCTTCTGCTTTCGATTTCGACAAGGATAAGTGTCTCTGCATCTTTGGGATCCTTTATTCTCCTGTCCGCCTGCACACGCGTGCATCCCCGTCCTCGCACGCGAAGTCGTTTAAAACGTCGGGGCGTCACGCATACATCCCTATCGACCGCGGCGGTCTCTCCCGCCGGTGCATGCAGAAGAAGAGAGACACGACTGCCACGATCCGGCATGCGCCAGCGAAAAGGAAAAGACAAAATTGACAACTGGGACGAAGCACAAAAAAAAACGTTCTTGTCTGACACGCCGAACCGACTTTTCTTCGCTTTCTTTCTTAGGAGTCCTTCAGAGCGACTTTCGTCTCTGCTGGTGCTTCCGTTCACCCCACACGTCACAGAAAAAGACACGCATGCGATGAGGACACGGCACTATTCTACGCTGCTATTCTCCTCCGGAGTCACGCATGCAGCTACCTCTCGAAAGACACTTTCTCCTGTTCACGTAAAATGAAGTAGCTGCGTTGTAGGACCATCTCCACAGCCACACCCGTGCAGCTACCTCTTGGCATACAAAAATCCCTGCTACTTACGTTAAAGTGACGCAGATGCGTTGCAGGACTTCCCGTCTCTGCAGCCACGCGCATGCAGGGACTGTCAATATGATAGTTTTCCTAATATTGACACAACGGCGAAGCAACTACATTGTTTGACGACTACTTCTATCCCCGCAGCCGCACACGCAGCTGCCTGTCAGTCGCAGAGGAAACCAATTCGTCGCAGAGGAAACCAATTCGTCGCAGAGGGAACCAGTTCGCCTCTTCTCTGCAGAATAATGGAGCAGTTACATTGTTTGACTACTCTGTCGACACACAGATTCCGATGTTGCTCAGTGTATACTAGTGCAAATGCTTCACTAGCTCTCGGTACATGAATTTCCCCCGTATTTACATATTTCTAGCGCAGTTATTCTGTTTGGTTACCTTTCAGTAGACAAGTTCCGCCATTCCTTCCATGGGTCTAAAGCAGTTATGTTGTTTGATTGCCTCTGACAAGCTACCCACCTACACTACCTCTTGGTAAACAACTTCTGCTGTTACTTCCATAAGTCTTAAAGCAGTTACATTGTTTCAGTAGTAGCTAAGTGGGGGCCGGCAGTGAAGGTGAATGAGAGTGGAACTACACGTATGAAAACCTTGAATAATCATGCGTCACCCACACGCGGTGAGGAAGACTGCAGCAACGTGCAGACAACAACTGCGTGTACTGATAAATAATCTTAGTCTGCGCTACGTTTTCTGTGTAACAGTATTTGCACGTACGGACACGTGTGTGTGTATCTGCGGATTAGCGAGGGAGAAACTCGCAAACAACTGTAGCTGTAACACGCCTACATAAAGTGTATACCTGGACAGAGAGAGAGAGAGTTGAGGAAGCCTGTGAGGCCACAGCAGCGCTCGTGGAATTGCAGGCACGTACACACACGCAAAGAGAGATAAAAAGTCACATCTATAAAGGACGGCATTTCATCTTGCAAACGACATTTGTAACGATATATTTCTGTTCTTGTATATGTGTGCACGAAAGAATTTCACAGACACAGCAGACGTCGTGATGCACACACAATTTGTTTTTAAAGTTATCTTCAGGAACGGGCTTCAAACGTAGACGGCCGTTTCTGTTCTCACCAGCAGGGACACCGGGGAGGTCCACACTTCTCGAGCACAAAAGAAGACAGGTCTCTCTATTTTGTGCGACCTATACCACTCCGGAAGAAGCATGGCTCTGACTTTCTGTTCCTATATCGCTGGCATCCAAGGAGACGTACACACAGGCATCCCTTCTTCTATATGTTCACGTGCGCCCTACGTTCTGGTAATGGTAGTCGTAGTCGTCGTCGCAGTAGCAGTAGTAGTAATTTTAGCAATAGTAGTACTAATAGTAGTAATAGTAGTAGGTTTAGCAGTAGTAGTAGTAGTATTAAGAGTAAGGGTAGTGGCAGTACTAGTAGCAGTAGTAGTACTCGTGATAGTAGTACATGTAATAGTAGCAGTAGTGGTGGAAGTAGTAGTAACTGTGATAGTTGCAGTAGTAATAGTAGTTGTAACAGTAGTAGTAGGAGGAGGAGAAGGACAGCATGCACGCCTCCAGCAGCTTTTATATCAGCGCAGGACAACTGCCGGACGCATACGCCACTACTGCGAATGTAGAAAAATATTTCTTGCGCAGCAGGACTGAATTGAGAAAGACAGAAGCGTTCACGCGCTTCTTATCCCTCCTAAATATTTGGCGTGTAAGAGATACATTTATACAAATACATACGTGTGCATACGTGTATCTGTACCGTATATGCACATATGCATGCGTGTGTGCATACATACATGAATGAAGCTCTCACAGCTTCACCTTTCCTGTCTACAAGAAACTGCTTCCTGTCCTTTGAAATTCCTCCCGTATATATTCATCTCGACGCCTATCTCTCTAGAACACTGCAACGTGTTCTGCTTCCGCTCGGATACTTCTTGTTTGCACAGGTCTGTATATATGGTGCCCCGTATAGCTCCCGACAATCACGCTTTACGTACAGCTCCTCCTCCTTCGACGATTGAAAGACCAAATCCCCTGCAAAGTCACTACCACCGCCACGTCCCCCTGGATACAGGCGCCTGCGAGATATGCATATATATATATATGTATGTATACATGTATATAGATAGATATGTAGGTATATGCGTAGGAAGAAATTTTCTCCTACGACTGCTGCTGCCGCAGTCTTGCTACCCTACGCCTTTGCATGCGGCACCTTTGGCATATCAAGTTTTTCTTCTGCAACAGGGTGGAAATATATATATAATCATATATATCTCTATGTATCCTACTGCGAAGTCGCGTGGTGCAGCAGGGCATTTATAAAGAAGAAACCCCGCGCCTGTCTTCCGCAGCAGAGATACTTTCCTGTATCTTCCGCCTGGAGATGATGGATCTTCTTTTGCTCATTTGTATACTCGCGGTGTCTTTACGCCGTTGGGCGTTTCCTTGCCCTGGAGTAGTACTATTTACAGCGGTAGTGTCCTCTCAACCTCATTCTCTTCTATAAGAGCAGGTGGTCTTAGAACGCTCCTTTTCATCGCGTCACATTCATGTGAATTTTTCCCGTCTCCCTGCCTAACTCTATCCAGATAGACAAAAACACACATATTTATTTGTATATATGTATATCGTAAGAGTGAATCAATAATCCCTCGTTCGCTATTCCCATGTCTCATATATGCCGTGCGCACATATGGTCTTGTTGACGGACGTATATTTGCCGTGAGTGATTTTTGACACCGCGTGACTTCTGGAAGTGAAGCAACCTTCAAAGCTGTTTGTACCGGCTTTCTTTCAACTTTCGCTTCCGTGTTTTTTAGCGCTGCCACACGCTTCCTCAGCTCTGGGCACGTGTTTTCCCAAACGCGTGCGAGACAAGAGAAAACGGAACGAAATTTGTAAACTCAAGAAAAAAGGTGTGCCAGTGGAGTGCCGTTAATTTGTCTCAACTTCAACGATACTTCGTGAAGTGCAAACAATCTCCCCTCGGACCGTCTGAGAAGACAAACGCTGCGCTCTCCCGAGGGCAAAACGTTTCCTGCAACGTATCGTGTCGTCTTAAAAAACGAGTGGGCCGCGCAAATCTTTTCTTTCTCTTTCAAAGCAACTCCTTCCTTTCTTCAGAGCACTGCCGCTTCAGCCACACAGTGTTGTCGGAGAATCTCCGTCCAACATTTACACACACAAAAATATAGTGACACTATTTAGCATACTCTCGTGTCTGGTAACTTACACAGATCAGAGGAGAAAAAGGACAGAAAATATAGCAGTCGTATGCCTATCTGTCTACCTACCTCACCATATACGTACACATATGTGTATACGTGTGCGTGTCCTAGTCACATACATATATATATATATATATATATATATATGTTTATATAGACGTGTGTAGCTTGTGAGACATATATCTGAGTAAGTGTATACTTATATGTGTATCTTTTATATATGTATCTCTGCTCAGCTGTAGTTGTCTACGTCACTAGCAACAAGACCAGCAGCAGATCTCGATGTGTTTGCGGCGGTAGGTAGATAAACACACCTCCATGCAGGCTAGCGTGTCCCTATGTGTGACTCTTCACGTGTTCCCCTCTTTTGCCCTGTACACGTATACGCAGCAAGTACTAATCAGCAAAATACTTCTCTCCCTATATATACACATATATCTCTGTAGTTGCGACAGAAACCGTTTGAATACTGGCCTTCGGGTGCAACGTGCGGTACGCACGCACACAGAGGGATGTCCACATATATGTATATATATATATATATTCTCGCATACACATAGATTTATGTAGATATATGCGGGCGAGACTTAGAGCGACGGCCTGCGTCTTTATTTCTGTTTTTTTGTAGCATACACGAGGAGAGCCGCAACAAAAAAAAAGACGTCTCGCTGTCTCGCTCTGCGAGTTCTTCTCCCCACCAGCACCCACTTGCCCCTCTTCCTCCCGCACGGCAGCAGCAGCAGCAGCAGAGCGGCTACTCCTCCCAAGCATAGTTACGTAACGCGGGCGACGAGGGTAGAAAATGTCGCAGCAGTCGAGACGAAGTATTTTTCTGAATTGCGCTTCAGTGTTGCTCGACAAGTTTTGACAACAATAGAACACGCGCGTGCAGTGCCACTCGCACACACATACACAAACAAGCGCATGCAAATGCATGCGGCCGTGCACGCATGCGTAGAATTCTTCTCCTCTCTATGTATCTATATGTATATATGCATGTGCCTACGAAGAACATATATACAGGTGTATATGTCTACAGATATGCATATATATATATATATATATGTTTATACGCGTACGTATATATACATATGTACATGACTGTGTATATATGTATATATGTATATTTACGTATACGTATGTATATGTCTATGGATGCAACACAGCAGTTCTTTGTGCTTGTGTGCATGTCTCTCTATGCCTTTCTTTTTGCGTTTGACTGGCACAGAACGCGCGCGCACACGTCTCTCCAAATGTGTGTAGTGTCTCTTCCTGTAAGGAAGGGAGTGTTCTCAAGGCAGGGATCTCTCTGCATGCGGAGAAAGGAAACTATTCGGAGGACAGTAGAGAAAAGGCGAGACGTGGACCGCCTACAGCTGCTGGGGAGAGTCGCACCAAGGACAACGATGAAAAGCTTTTATGAAAATGAGCCAGTCTTCCTTATTTGCTGCGCTCTGGCAGAAGCAGCAGCGCACCACGGCTTCCTCGTCTTCTTCTAACGGGTAGCCGGTAAGAGCGCACGCTTCGTTGCTGCTGCCGCATTTCGGACAGGACAGCAGCGCTTCATAAATTCTGCTCGAGCAACTCGAACAAGCGCTGCACACAAACGAAAAGGGAGAGGAAAACACACCAAGACAGCAGTGAAGAACACAATGACAGCAGCCCGTCGACACATGCTGCATGCAAACGAGAAGGCGAGAGAAGCAGAACAGGACAGCAGCGCTTCATTACTTTTGTTCGGGAAACCGGAACAAACGTTGCATGCAAAGAAGAAGAGAAACAGCAACAGGCGACTGGACACCTGACTGGCCGTTAACAAATACCCCTACGTTTTCACAAATACTATACGCATATCCCCGTATACATATATATATATATAGATATGTATGTATATTTGTTTGTGTGTGTGTCCTTCTCTATACATATATCCCCCCATATACATATATATATATATATATGTATATTTGTTTGTGTGTCTGTCCCTCTCCCTTTCCTTTCCCTTTTATTCCTCACAAAAGACTCATAAATATATCTGAAGGACAGAAAGAGAAAGAAACAGATATACACACGCATGCGTATACGCCCACATGCGTATATACGCACGCATGCATATATACGCTCAGATGCATATATGTGTCTTTCTCTCTGTTTCCGTTTATATCGCTTTCTGTCTTTTCCTCTTTCTCGCCATCTCTCTGTTTTTTTTTCTATGTCTTCCTCTCTGTATATATGCGTATGTATGAGTCTGCTAGACTGCAAGGCCCCTCCACATAGCAGAGTTCCTGTGTCTGTGTATGTCTATACGTGTGCGTTTGCGTGTGTGTCTATTCTTCTCTCTCCTGTCTCGCTCTCCTTCTATATGTGTATGTGTCTACTTTTACTGACACACACTCATGTACGTACATTTGTATATATATGTATGTATGGCGGCATATATGTGTGGCTCGCTACTACGTGTGTGCACGTATCAACAACCGGGCGTCCACACATGCAGGTATTTTGAAGAAGAATCTGCACATTTACAGGTTTATATATACAAGTGTTCCTCCCTATGCATGTTCCTATATTTCCTCTCTCTATATATGTTTGTGTATGTATGTACACATACACGTGTAGACGCAGATAAGTATGGCCACTTTTGTGTACCAATACAGGGACGAATATCTATTCTTCCGTCTCTTTGTATCTGTATACTCTTGCAAAGAGTATACACGTGTATGTATATATGTAATTTTAAGAGTATCCAAATATATACATACCTATATATATCTTCGTCTTCACCTCTCTGTGTTCTCCTCTCTTCACAGTATGTCTCTCTCTATATATCTGTGCGCCTGTCCACATATATGTGTATATATATGCTTCTCTATATATAGAGAACAAACACAAACACACGTGTATATCTTCCTTCTCTGCTGTCTCTATATCTCCATGCCTTTTTCTCTCCGTATATATACATATAAACGTCTACCTGTATCTCGAGACATATGCTAGAGGCGCAGTACTTTCACCGGTGTACTCATACACACACACACACACATATATACGTTTATATCTACAGATATATAGAGAGAGAGGGAAAGACAAAGAAAGACAGCGAAAGACAGCGAAAGACAGAGAAAGGAAGGGAAAGGGATAGAAAAGTTTCTTTCGTTTGTTCCTGTTCTAACACATATACGTATATATCTAGAGACACATACATATATATATAGATATGTATATAGAGAGAGGAAGACAGGGGGAGAGAGATAGAGGGACGTCTTTTTCTTGTTTGTTTCTGTCTTAATACATATACACATGTTTGTCTAGAGATATACATATATATATATATATATGCAGAGGAACTTCTACTTGTGTGTTCCTGCCTTGACACATATACATATATATATATATATATATATTATATATGTATACGTATACAGAGAGAGATAGAGGAACCTTTTTTTCTTGTTTGTTCCTGCCTTGACAGAGAGAGAGATAGAGAAACCTTTTCTTCTTGTGTGTTCCTGCCCTAACACGTATACATGTGTACCTCTAGAGATATGCATATATTTGTATATATGTACAGATAGGACAGACATAGAGAAGAAGAGAGAAGGAGGTTTGAAGTTTTTGGCTCCTGCGCGTCTGCATAGAGGGAAAGAAAGTTCCCACTCGCATTTGCTGCAGCCTCGGTCTGTCCCTCATTTGCCATGTTGACGCTCACCCTTTGCACGTGGGTGGTTGCCCTTCGAAAGTGGCAGGCAGCAGGACTTACCGCGTGTGGCCGTTGGCAGAGACTTTCTTGTTGACGCTGCATTCCAACACCCACTCCCTCACGGCCTCGGCCTTTGTTGCTTCTCTGCAGACACATCCAACAATCGAAAGAAATTACAGAAATTGTCGACTTCACATATATATATGTATGCATGCATCTCTATGCATGTATACGATTGTATCTCCACACACATATATATACACAGAGAGAGGAAGGGGAGGAGAAAAGGGAGAGAAAAAGAGGGAGGGAAAAAGAGAAGAAAGGGAGAAGTCCACAAGTACGTAAATATATATGCGTTTCCCTGTACTTATGTGCTCGCAAGTCCACATATATATATATATATGTATACAGAGAGACAGAGAGGGAGATACAGAAAGAGATACAGAGAAACGTACCGAAGAAAAAAGGAAAGGAAGACAAATGGAGGAAGAAGAAGAAGATAAAAGGAGAGATGGAGAGGCCGAGACAGAGAGTGAGAGAAATTCACACATAGGGACGAATGTACATAGTCCAGCCATATAAATATATATGTATACGGGAAGATAAACAAAGAAGACAGAGGAAGAAGGCGAAAGGAGCAGAGAAAGAGAGGAGGGCAAGGAGAAAAGGAGGAAAGTTTTGGAAGTCCACAAATATGAATATATGCGTCTTGACGTATGGGTCTGCTTGTGAGTTCAGAGATATATATATATATAGATAGATAGATAGACTGATAGAAAAGTAAATAGAAAGTGACTGCATATAAAGAGGTAGACAAAAAGAGGGATATAGAGACTCCTGGCGAAGAGAGAAACGGAGAGACACACAGGAGACACAGACGGACAGAGACGGAGATAGGCAGAGATTTGTGCATGCCGATATGTATATGTTCATATGTATATGTTGATATGTATGTATGGACGGATAGACAGACGGAGAGAGATACATCGCTATTCGTAGAAAGGGGAAGATATGTGAAGAGAGGAGAAATTGGGAGAAGAAAAGGGAAGAAGAGAAACCGACGGAAGGCGGAAAGTACATATACACAGGGATGTGCAGATAGAGAGACATATGTGTATATATATATATATATACACATGGAGAGATCAACAGACACACACACGCATAGGTAGACAGACTAAGACAAATAGATAAATATATATATATATATATATATAGTAGGGAGGTAGATA
>KL647300.1:299473-327903 GCA_000727475.1 Sarcocystis neurona | reverse complement strand
ATATATATATATATATATAGGGAGGTAGATATAGATAGACAGAACATAGAGAGACGCAGATATAGGGAGATATATGTATGTAGATAGAGATAAATACACGGAGATATATAGATATAGATATATAGATAGGTGGAGAGGATAATATACATAGAGAGATATAAGTGGATAGATGGATAGGTACGGAGAGTGAGAGCGCGAGAAAGATGCAGAAAAACAGATAGATGGATAGCTCCAGAGATATACGGAGAGTAGAAGATACTCTAGACAGGGAGACGCACGGATACAGAGAAGATATTAACGGGCAAAAAGGAGAGTAAAAGGGATAGATAGAGTCGGTAGCTACGTAGACAGAGAGGGGAAGAGACACGAAGAAAGTCGGGAGACGGAGACAGACAATAAATGGAGAAGGCCACATATATGTGGAGAGGAGGATAGATGGACAGATAGAGGGGGAAGGAGACGGCGAGGGGACGGAAAGGAAGACCGGGGAAAAGGGACTTCAAGAGAGACACAGAGACACCGAGTTGGGGCTGTGCATGCATAGAAAGGCTGCCCAGAGAAACACAGAGGGAAGGAAAATACAGAGGGAGGTGTTGATACGGAAAAGCAGAAGTGTATTGTTCGCGAGAAAGAGACGCAGAGACAAATGGGAGATGAAGACGGGTGGAGACGGGAAGGCTGAAGAAGAGACAGAGAAGCAGCAAAAAGAGAGGGCGACGAGACGCCTCACATGAGGGACGTCTCCGGAATCGCCATTTCACGAAGGGAGGGAAGATCCACTGCAAGCCCGGTTTCCTCTTCTTCATCTGCTGCCGCCGCTCTTCCGTCTTGAATCGCCTCCACCACGTCCAGAAATCTACAGCAGCAGCAGCAGGACATCAGCAGCAGAACATCAGCAGCAGGACAGCAGCAGCAGGACAGCAGCAGCAGGACAGCAGCAGCAGGACAGCAGGACCGGGGAATTCGCTTGCTTCAGCTCGTCACAGGAAGAGGAAGAAGCAGAAAGGAGAAGAAGACTTCTGCAGAAAAGGGGCCCTGCAAGTGGAGTGTCTCGCTTGCTGCGCTGCTCTCGTTGTTGCAGAACGCAAGGCCCCTCCCTTCCTCACATACCCGCGGACCGGCAGTACCCGTCCTGACTCTCTCACATATGTGTATACATAGACACATATAGAAAAAGGGGGGAAGATAGAAAGGAGGATAGAAAAAGAGGGAAGGTAAAAGAAAGAAGGAAAAGTTGAGTGTCTACGCGTATATATAGACGTGTAGATACACGCACATATATATATAGTACATACGCCCATACGCACACTCGTACGTACATACATGTACATACACATATATACACACATACATATACATACATGCATGCACATACATATATATATACATATATATACGCACATACATACATATACATACATACGTATGCATACATGTTCATACACACATACATACACATGTACATGCATACGTACGTATACATACATATACATACATATACATACATATACATACACAAACATACACATAAATGTACATATATACATCTATATGTACATTCATGAATACAAACCTACATATGCAGATAGACACATACACATGGGTAGACACGCGTATATTTAGATAGACATATAAAGGGAGGTGACTTGTTTTTGATTTGGAGGCTGGTGGCACGGACTTGTTGAAGCAGAAGAGGGACAGGGAGAGAAATGCTGCCTTTCGACAAAGGGACCCGGCGCAGTAGAACATGACGTCTGCTCGATCTTCGGCAACATATCTGCAAAAAATTCCCCTCGCAAAATCCACAATCCACACAGAGAGATATGTAGACACAGACGCAGGCGTGTAGACACAGACACCAGGAGACCCGTATATACACAGACGTGAGTGTAGACACGCAGACTCAGGTATACAGACCCCGAGACCATAGATACATGAACAGAGCTTAGTATAGACACAGGTTTATACAGACACAGCCTAGAATAGACACAGCTTTATATAGACACAGGTTTATACAGACACGGCGTAACATAGACACAGCTTCATGTAGACACATGTTTATACAGACACAGCTTAACACAGACACAGCATTATGTAGACACAGGTTTACACAGACATAGCCCAGTATAGACACAGATTTATATAGACACAGCCTAGTATAGACACAGATATATATAGACACAGGTTTATACACAGTTTAACATAGACACAGCTTTATGTAGACACAGCTTAACGTAGACACAGCTTAACATAGACACAGCTTAACATAGACACAGCTTAACATAGACACAGCTTAATATAGACACAGCTTAATGTAGACACAGCTTAATGTAGACACAGCTTAATGTAGACACAGCTTAATATAGACACAGCTTAATATAGACACAGCTTAATATAGACACAGCTTTATATAGACACAGATACCAACAGACATATGAAGGCGGATACGCAGAGAGACAGACATGAGTAGACACACAGACACGGAGATGCGGAGATATACGGCCACAGACAGACACAAACGTAGACACGCAGAGACCCCGGCGTACCGGTAGGTAGACACGAATACGCAGCGAGACACGGACTTATATACATGGATAGAGGGACGTGTAGACACGTAGACGCAAATATATCTAGACCAAGGTGAACAGAGACATATATAAATACTGACAGACGAGAGATGTGTGGATACATTCTAGAAGCCGGAGCGCGTCTAGGGCAGAGGTCGAAGAAATCGGTGGAAGCAGCAGGGAGGGGCACTCATGCCTTTGACCTATTCGGAAGACGTGCCTGCCGCCAGAAAGTTTGTGCACCCCCTACACACGGAGAGAACTTCTCCCCCTTCTATCGGCGGATTTCCTCGCATGCAACCACGCATGCACGTGTGGCCAGTGGCTCTCTTCACATACTCAATACTTCCTCCCTTTGGAACCCGCACGCATACACATATGTTGACAAGGATGAGCAGTTTTCCAGCTACTCATCAATACACAGGCACACATAGTACGTTGGCAAGGTGAGACTCTTCGCTAGAGCCGCGCAGGACAAGAAATGAGAATGCGTCTACATATATACTGTGTGCCTTGCCGAAGAAGGAGAGTAGGGAGGCGATTCAGCAGCAGGTGTATATACGCAAGAGACGATATATTAGTAGAGATGGCGCAGTGAACAGAGAGGTAGATATATGTGTGTATGGGTGTTTGTGTGCCAGTTGATAAAGGGGCAGAGAAAATCCCCCCTTAAATAAAAAGATGCATGCAAATATTCACTTATACACTTTTGAAAGAGACTACGTCTACTACTTCCACACCTCCTCACGCACACACAGGCACACATATATATGTAGATACACGTGTAGAGGGGAAAAAAGTGACGACGCACACTTATTCGGAATTCTATTTTTCCCCTCTATACAAACACACACACATATAATTCTCCTTCCCTCTCCCTCTACATATACATGTGTGTCTATATATAGTTCCCAGCACATATCTACATTTATTAGTCTCTTTATATATATGTACAATGTACAGGTGTAAGTCCTTCTCTCTTTCTAAATATATATGTGTGTAATGCCCTCTCCATCTCTCTCTCTATATATTTATCCTTCTATGCATACATACATATATATATATATATATATTATATGTCTATATCTCCCTACATACTCATATACACATATGTATGTATTTCTCTCTTTATGTCTATATCTATGTCTAGGTCCAATTTTCTCTCTTCCTACACATATATATACGTATAGATTTCCTTCTCTGTGTGTCTCCCTGTCTCCTCCCCGTCTCCGTGTCTCCGTGTCTCTGTATATATGTGTAGATGTATACATGTGCACTCCTCTTTTTCTGTGTGTCTGTCTCGTATGTGTATATATATAATTGTCTCTTCACATCTATATACGTATGTATATATGTGTACCTACGTATACGAATATCCACGTATTGAAGCCGACCTCTGCAGGCATACATACGCCTGCATATTTGTGTTTACGTGGACCGATGGATGGAAGTTTACGGGAATAAAGAGAAGGCAGCAAGCAGATCCGTCTCCGTGTGTCTACACGTATACACAAAGGAGTATCCACGTATATATATAGACAGGGAGGAGAGGAGGAAAAGGGAGGAGTTTTGTTCAGAAGGGAGGAGTTCTTATGAGGCATTCTCTGCGCTGGTGTCTGTGTGCCGCCGTGTGGAACAGCAGCTCAAAGTGCGGGGAGAAGAGAGGAGGAGGAGAGGGAAGGGGGAGACGAAGAAGCGGAAAGTGCGGGGAAGGGCAGCAGCAAAGAAGAGAACAGCAAGGAGAGAGGGTGCAGGAAAAGCAGCAAAAGGGAGGAGGAGCAGAAGGACGGGAAGGAACGCAGGGGAGAGACGCAGAGGAAGTGCCGCGTCAAACAGCGACCCCCAAGCGAGAAGGGGAGAAGGGAAGGCGAATAGGAGGACGAATGCAGCCGCATTCTTCTTCTTCTCCTTCTCTGTACGAAAATATGGACCAAAAATGTCCACACATGTATACGAGTGTGTGTGGGTGTCTGTCTGTGTGGGGGGGTGCCCGTGGGTGTGCCACCACATCCGCGTTTCCTTCGTCTTCCTTTCCGTCTCATTTGCTGCTGTTGTGAAGGGGGGAGTTTCTTCTTCTTTTTTGCTTCTCACTGATATGTGTGGATGTGTGCGCCACTTCGCTCGGTGAGAAGCACAGAGAAAGTGAGTCTCAGGAGAAGACGCCCACCTCAGCAGTGCCACGGCAGCTTTGGCGGCGATGGGAAGAAGCTGCTGCTGTCGCTTGCAGAGCAGCAGCACGGAAAAGTAATGGGACCACAGCAAATGCTCTGCTGCTGCAGCCGCAGCTTCGTTCGAAGAAAACTGCTTCGCAGCAACTGCGGAAAATTCCGTGCGGGATAGTCCCTCTGGCGCTACTCGAAGAGACAAAAACTGCTTCATTGCCTTGACGATAAGAAAGCTGCTGCTGGCACTGCTGCAGCAAGTCTCGGCGGCAGCAACTTCTCTTCCTTCACCCACAAACTCGCTCTTCTCCTTCCCCCCGCTGCCTTGTCCTCTGCTGCGGCTGCTACTCCTGACGTTGCTGCTGCTGTGGCCTCGCTTCTCACCAACACCGCTGCTGCCACTTCCCATTCCTTCCCTGCTGCTGCTCCTGCTGCTACTCCTGCTGCTGCTGGTGCGACGTCCTCCCCTGCTCCTTCCCCGAGTCCTTGCTCGACCTTCGCCGCTACTGCGGTGACCGCTTCTCCTGCTGCTACTGTTATTACCGCTTGTCCTGCTGCCGCCTCTGCCGCTGCTGCTATCGCTTCCCCTGCTGCTGCTGCGTCGACTTCTCCTGCTGCCACTTCTGCTGCTGCTGTTGCTGCTGCTGCTGTTCGAGTAGAGCAGTTCCTGAGCTGCGCTTCGCAGCAGTCGAGAGAGAGAAAGCAGAGGCTCCGTGGCCAACTGCTGCGAGTATTGCGCCACGATTTCTGCCGCCTCTGCTGCTCGTCGCTGCTGCAGCAGCTTCTACGAACACATCCCATATTCCCCCAAGAGAAGGCAGCAGCAGCAACAGCAGCAGCAGCAACAGCAGCAGCAGCAACAGCAGCAACAGCAGCAGCAGCAACAGCAGCAACAGCAGCAGCAGCAACAGCAGCAACAGCAGCAGCACCGCAACAGAAACAGCCAACGTATTGAGCCACAAATTTCTGCTTGCGCAGTAGAAGCTTTGGCATGCAAGCACGCTTCTCGCTTTCTTTCTGGGTTTGTCTCTCTTTCTGTCTCTTCCCGTTGCGCGTACAAGGAACAGCAACAGTGGTGGGAGGAGACATTGTGCCCTTCCTTCTTGCCTTTTGGGTGTCTCTCTGATTTCTTCTCCGCTGCTGTCCCCTGTCTCCGTGTCTCGCGCTCCCCACCAGTCGAAACGAGGAGTGCATCCGTGCGCAGCAAGAAAGACGGAGACAGAGAGACACGCATGTGGAGGAGACACAGAGGAGCACACACGTCTCACAACATACGTGTATGTCTCTGCAGAGTGCTTCCTCGTAAAAGAGAAGTCCACATACATACACATACATATATAGAGAGAGAAACTGGGGCATGTCTTACTATTGCGTTACGTATATAGACGCAATTCTGTCATTTGATATGTACGTAGATATTCATAGGTGAGCATTCCAGACATACAGGGGGAGATAGACGGACGCATATGCGAACCTTTCTTCGTCGCATATGTGTAGCTGCGCATGGGGAAATACGTCGATATGCATAGCGACGCGTCTGTGTGTGTATACGTAGATAATATATATGCATGGGTAGACAAGTGCAGGTATATACAGACATATCGATGAAGAGACAGGAAGAGGAAGATAAAGGGAGACGGAGAAAGGGAGAAGAGACGAGGCAGACACACGGAGCCGCCGTCGGAAATGGAGACATCCACACATACAGGGAGACGGAGACGGAGACACACAGAGACAGAGAGACACGGTTGCATAGATATATATGTGTGTATATGACGAAGGAATATATGGGTATATAAAAGAGAGGCCGGCGGAAAAAGATAGACGTCATTCAAGTAAAATCGTCTAGATACGCACCTCCTGATTAAACGAGATTTGTCCATCTATACATATATACACACATACGTATAAGTACATATATGCGCATACATATATGTAAGGATGTATCTGTTTTCATAAGAAGACAGAGAGATAAATACACGTACAATTCAAATAGAGAAAGAGAAATATACATATGTCTAATTCCTGTAGAGCCCTCGTATATTGTTCTGCAAGAATATCTGTGTCTACACATACATATATATATAAGAAGGTGTCCCTATACAACCATATATATATATATATATATATATATATATAAGAAGGTGTGTGTATACAACCATATACATATATACACGTGTATGCGTATGTATATTGATAAGTGTAGAGAGGTGATAGAGATATTGGCAGGGACGGCATGCATGTGAAATGGGAAGATGTGAAGGCCGGTGTATCTCCGCATGCGCAAAAATTGACGTCTTCGTCTTCCTCCGGAGAATTTTGGTTACCTGAAAAGGACCTCCTTACATGCACACTTTATCGAGTACGAAGGAAGGACTTCTCTCTCTATATATGTATTCCCCCTCTTCTGGAGTCCTCGCAAAACAAACACTTCATATATCAAACTTTGTGCAACATATACATGCACACGTCTACGTCTACAGAAGCCAATATATACGTACATATATACATGTATGAGATAAGCAGCCTCCGAACAGAAAACTACGAGTGGGGACTTCTGACTTTCTCTACATGAATAGTCCTGTATAGAAATGTACACATATGTAAAGAGAGAGACAGAGAGTAATGCATACATACATATATACATATATGCGCATGTATATGTATGTATATGTATGTATATGTATGTACATGTATGTGTACATAGGTTGTTTCTGGTAGGAGACCTCTCCTTTCTTCTATATTTTGATGGGGTGAGATTGTAGCAAGTGACGGGCCGCTGCTGCAGGGCAGGTCGACTTCCCGTATGCCTTTCCCTGCCTTTTCCTGCATGCGTGTGAGGGGGGCTTTCTTCTATTCTTCCTTACCAGGCAACGCTGCCTTAGCAAAGACGGAAGGTGCTGCGGAGTATGGAGGGCAGCCAGCTGCAGCGCTCGGGCACACTTGCGCGGATTTCCTTTTCCTATCCATTGAAGCAGAAGTTTGTATATCTCTCCCACTTGCACAAGGCCCTCCACGTCCTCTTCTTCGAGAAGCTTCTCCACGAGCTTCGTTTTGAAGGCCGTCTGCTCCTGCAGCGGGAGCAGGCGCAGTGCTGCGGCCTCCGTCTCCTCTTTGTCTGGACAGAGCAGCAAACACTGTCAGAAGCGAAGACGCAGAAAACAAGAACAGTGATGCGGTGAGTCCCCTAGGGGCGGAGAACGGGGTAAAAGTGGAGGACCAAAGCACTGCAGGAGAGGCAGCAGCAGAAGAGACAGCAGAAGAGGCGGGAGCAGCAGCAGCAGCAGAAGGGAAGGCACCCGACACAAACGTTCAAGCAGAGGAGGGAAAAGACGAAGAAGAAGAAGAAAGGCGTCCAAGAGAAGAAGCAGCAGCAGCAGAAGGACGAAACGAGGCGAAGCAGACGAATATGAAGACGAAGAGAGAATCCGTCAAACAAAAGGGAGAAGAAACGGGCACAGACGCGAAGAGGACTTCGGAGAAGCGGGGAAGGAAAGGCAGGGGCAGCAAAAGAGGAGGGGGCGAAGTCGAGAAGGGAAAGGAAGGGACCTGCAGCGGAAAGGACCTCCAGACGAAGAGAGCAAATGGGCAACAGCAGCCGAGCGGCCTCGAGCAGCAGAAGCGGACAGAGGACGAGGACGGCAGCAGCCCAAGACAGGAGAAGAAAGCGAGGGGATTAAAGAGGTAGACGAAAGCGAGCAGGGGGTCTGCTGTCGGGGGGTCCATTTTCGGGGGGTCCATTTTCGAGGACGTGGCTTCCTGTTTTTGTGTACCACCACCGACTCTTCCGTGTGGAGTGGAATTCACATGCACACGAACGTAAATACATCTACATGGACGCATACGCATGCATATACTCATACCTGTACGCATACACCAATTTTTAATCTCTCTCTATATATATATAGGGAGTCCTATACTTATATGCGTATAGAAGTAGTCCTACATAATATACGTGTGTATACGCATATAGGTGCGTCTATCCACACGTGTCTATATAGAGAGAGAAAGAGGGAAAACGAGGGGGAAAGCGAAGAAGAGAAGTCCTCATATATACGTGCAGAAGTACTCATGCATATACGCGTCCTCACAGAAATACTCATACGTGTGTATATGCTTATAGAAGAGCTCACACGGACACATGTATATACATATATATATATATATGTATATGTATACACGTCACAGACATGTACGTAGAAGCGTGAACACATTTATAAACCTATGAAATCGCTACATATATGACAGTGTGGATATGTATATACTCATGCTTACATATATATATATATATATATATATATTTGTAGAAGTACTCATACATACATATATATATATGTATATATAGACATATATGTAGAGAGAGAGTTCATACACGTACGTATGTGTGTGTGTGTGACTCGTGTGAGTATGTATACACACGCATATATATATATATATACCAGTTTATCTATATATATGCATATGTGTACGTAAAGTGTGTTCATATGCGTACTTATGGACTTGCCAATGCATATATGTGTGTCGCTGATAATGGCCAGATAAGGGAAGAGAGGGAGAGAGAAAGGACCCGAATAGAGAAAGGGAGAAATGTATCTTTGTGTGGAAAAGGGAAGTGTCGCTTTTTTTTTTGCGTCGGTTTGTGTTGATTTGTGCGTACCCGGGCAGCTTCACGGGGAAGGGCAGCAGAAGAGAAGATCTCTGCTGCGGCAAGATAGTTCTTCTTCGCTTCAAACTTGCGAGCCACTGTGCTGGACACCTGCAGGAAGCTGCTGCTGCTGTGCTTCTTCTTCGCCAAACGAACCTGCAGGCAGCAACCTCTCACCTTCGCAGCAACCCACATGTGCCTATACATGTATACACGTGCATGCACACATGCACGTATGGAAAAAAAGAGAGTAGACGGAGGAAGCCTGCGAAAGGACGAGACAAATAGAGGGAGTTTGTAAAGGAAAAGACGGCGAGGAAGAGAAGGCGACGACGCAGAGGCAGAGGGAGGGGTAGGTGGAAATTGACAGAAACAGAAGGGCACCCGGCTCCTTCCGGGAGAAGGCGGCTAGATCTTCAAAATGACACAATCATTTATATATATAACTCTCTTTCTGCAGAAGTCTACAAGATCTGCAAACATGTCTGGAATAAAAGGTAAGTATTCATGTATACATATATAGAAGGTGTCACGCACGCATGTTTCTGTGTATAAATGTGTGTGACACTGTCTACACCGTGTATATATATACGTATATTGGAATCCATATTTGTATACACATATATATGTATGCGTACTGATACGTATACATATACGTATTTACACACATATGTACCTATGTATGAATATATGTATATCTCTCTCCCTTTATTTGTGGAGGTATATGTATGTATATAGAATTCTACGTTTGTACCTACATGTATATATTAATTCGTACACGTATACATATATATACATATATATGTAGGTGCATTTATGTATATATACGTGCTTATATATAAATATACGTATGTGTACACATATATGTATGTATATGAGTGTTTATATGATATGAGGAAAAGGAGAAGTTCCGTCTGTAGTTTGAGGATGCCTGCTCTATTTTTTTCTAGTTTCACGATGGCGAACAACATTTTGCTACAGAAAGACGGAGAAAGATCCAAAAGAAGGGAAACGGAGATGCGTAGACCTCTCTGAAGAGACGACGAAACTTCTTCTACAGCAGCAGCACACGAATGTGTACGACCCCTTTTCCTCGTACTGTTTTCTCCCCCCGTTGCTGTCCCCCCTATTTTCTCCCCCTTTCGTCCTCTCTGTCTGTCTCTGTATGACTGCATGTCTCCCTTCCTCTGCAGTTTGGTGTGTCTCCGTTTTCTCCGCGCACAGAAGGCCGCAGGCGGAGACTGGGACGGCGGCGGGAAGCGACAGCAAAAACAGACAGCAGCAACCACCGACGCGCAGGAGAAAGGGAGGGGCAGGGCGAGAAGACAGAGAGAGAAGATGTAAGTATAAATTTAGCGTAAATTTATATCATTTATATTACAGAGAGCTGGGCGAGTCGTCGGGTAAGTGTCTCTGCGGCGAAACTTCTGCCTCGCAGAAGAAGTCGGCAGCCACGTCGCCACAACGCCAGCAGGTGAACGCAGCCTTCCGGCTCGTCGCCGAGACAAAAACGTGCAAATGATTGGAAGAAAAAGTAGATGCATGCAATGTGAGCTGCTCTGCGTCAACTGCCACTCCCACACAGACACACAGATAGAGCAATGGGAGAAGAAGGGGGATGCGCCAGGAAATAAAGAGAGGAAGGCGGAGAGAAGACGGAAGAGATGGAGAGAAGACAGGGGGGAAAAAAAGAGGAAAAAGAGAAAAAAGAGAAGAAGGAGAGAAACTGAGTTCACGGCTATTTCTACGTGAACTCGACCACAGAGAGAGCACCGGGTATGAAGACAGAAGGAAAGCAGAAAGTTTTCTTCTCGTCTGGGAGAGCACACTTTCTTCGACTATCAATAGCAAAGGCTGTGATAGATCCTGTGCGGGATTCAATAGCAGCATTTCCGTGCTCCTTGGTGAGAGGACATCCATATACACATATATGTGTGTAGGGAAGGAGAAAGTGGGACGCGGAGTGAGACGTAGTAGGGAGACAAGAGGGAAAATAGAAGAAAAGGGCCATCAGATGAGAGCTCATTTTCCTGCAAAAAGGTCAAAGCAAGAAAAGCGAGGAAAAACGAGTGACTGCCGTCTGTCTATGGGAAGAGAGAGACACACACTCACCTACACAGAGGCGGAGACACAAAGAAAGGATACCTGTGTGAAGAGATACGCGGATTATATGGGGAAGAGAGTAGGCAGGTAAAGGAGATGACAGGAGGAGAAGGTAGAAATACCAAAAAAATGAAAGATCAGAAAAACGATCAGAGCAGATATGCGACGCGTCTTCCGAAGACGTCTGCAGGGAACGGGTGTCCCGTCCGCGCGCAAGCGCACGCGGACAGCAGATTGGGGTGTACGTACACCGCAGGAACACCGCGATAACTGGGGTGTACGTACACCCGACCGTCTACCCGCCTCCCAGGCCAGCGCCGAGACATTGCAGGACGGAAACGCAACAGCACGCCCAAGAAGAAGGAAGGGAAGAAGAAGGGAAAGTTGAGAAAAAGAAGAAGAGGAAGAGAAGAAAAAGGGGGTAAAACGAAGAGGAGAAGAAGAGGAAGAAGAAGAAGAAGGAAACGAAGAAAACGGGACAGAAACAAGACAACCAGAAAATTAAAACGTAGCAGATACTTGCCCAGATTAACCTCTGAAGAGACAGAGACAGAGACAGAGACGGAGATAGAGAGACACAGATAGATATAGATAGAGACATAGACAAAGATAGAGGAAATATATATATATATGTATATATGTGTATATATATATATGTATATGCGTGTATATGGATGTATATGATATATGGGTAGTATATGTATACATGCGTGATGACTGAGTAGTTGTCCTTCTCACTGCTGTCAGCCACAAATTTCCGATTTCTGCTTCTCCTCCGTCTTCTCCTGCTGCTTTCCCTTCTGCTGCTCCTTTCTCTTCTTCGCTTCTCTCTTCTTCATCTCCTTCAGGAAAACTCAAACAAATTTCAATCGCCGCGTCCACGTCTCCTGCGGCTTCATACGCCTAACAATCAAATACACAAACAAAACACTCTTCATCAATCTCTTCATATCAAATTCTCTATAATCTTCACATATATATATAGACGTGTATATGTTTGCGTGGGTGTATATATATATATATATATGTGTACACATGTTTGTGAGTACACATACACACGTACATATATGTATATATGTGCTAAATCTACCACCGTAAAGTCTTCTTCTCCATATATACATATGTACATATATATACAAATAAATGTTTGTGTGTGTATATATCTATGTTTGTTTGTGTACATATCTATGTTTGTGTGTATACGTACATATATATACATATATATGTATGTATTCGTACGTATAAACACAGATATGTACATGCTTGTGTGTGTGGGTGTACGTGTAGATATATACGTACTTTTGTGTATATACTTGTACATATATGTGCATATATATATGTGTATGCGTATATGTGGTTTTCGTGCGAAACATATATATACACACATATGTTTGAATATTTGTATGAGAAGAGAGGGAGAAACAGAGACATATTCGTGTACGTGTGTGTGTTATACCCGGAAAACAACGAAACTTATCCTTTTCACGTGATTGATATACACGTGTAGATATATGTATAGAGAGAGAGGTGGATATGTAGAGAGAGATATAGTTATAGATATACATATATATATATAGGTAGATATAGACAAATATAGATATAGGTATAGCCAGATACAAATGTATATGTATATATAGACAGATAGATATAGATATGTTGTAGCTGCGCCGTTGCTTTACTTGTGCGTGGGGGCAACCAGGTGCACTGCGCTCCTGCTGCTGTTGCTGCTGCTGTTGCTGCTGCCTCTAAGAAGAGAAGAGAAAAGAGAGGGAAGGGGAGAAAGAGTAAGAGAGCTTCTGGCGGGCAAAGAGAGGAAATGAAAGGCAGAGACAGAAGGAGAAGAAAAGACGGAGAAGAAGAAAATCCTCGCCTGTTGTGTTTTGCTTTCTCCTCCCCCCTCCAGACTCACTCCCACACATCAACGACCTCTTTTTCTGCGTCTTCTACAAAAACGTCCACGAATACACAACAACCCCCCCATGCATATACATATGTGTGTAAGTATATATATACACATGTGAAACCAGCTAATTCTTTGTACAACGCATATGAGTATACATAGGTGCAGCTATGTGTATCATATACATATCTATAAATCTCTATTTCTACCTGTATAACCGAATTTCTATCCATATGTCTATACATCTATATATCTATCTACATATATATATCATATATATATCTGTATATTTGTATCTACATCTATATTTATATACCTATATATCTATATCTACATATCTGCATATCCATATATGTATTCCTGTATCTGTAGATATATATATGTATGAGTACGGAAAGGCAGCTGTATGCATGTCCATATATATGTATAGGTCGATGAAACAGGTGTATATATCCTATATGCATATATAAGGGTTTCCAAACGCAGCTATAGATTACTTATACACAGATGTGTTACCGGTATACATATGCATATATATAGATATATATGTATGTAAATGACGATAGGTGGCTGCTGGTGTATGTATACCTATATATGGTCAGACTGACCGAAGGCGCAAATGTACGTTTGTACCCATATTTATATATATGTGTACATGAGAGTACATGAATGCAGGTGTACGTACACCTGGACATAGAGGTGTATGTACACCTCGACACAACGTTTTAGGTGTAGATCTAAACTGAGAAACGACAGTTTCGTGTTGAGCCCGGGCACCGTTTTCCCTGCTTTTCATATCTGCAAACAGAACTCTTCAAAGAAGTATTCTCGTGAAGTCCAAACGAGGAAATACAAAATGGAAGACTTCTTCGTTTATTTCCATCACAATACATACAAGGACCAGTATATACATATATATGAACAAGCGTCTGCACAGCGCATGCTGAACTGCATATGTACGGAAAGTTGTATTTACCTGCTGTACAAAAGAGGAATAGACTATGGGTAGCGCCATTCGTATATACAATACATATCCTCACACATACATATCCACACATATATATATATGATTGAAAGGTAAATTCTATAGCCATACTTGTCTGTAAGGGTATATACATTCGACTCTTTGCATGTATATATACACATGTATGCATATATATATATATATATGTATATTGAGACATGTAGACTCTTACATCTTTTCTTGTGTTTTCTTTCCTTTCCCTGTTCAGCTCTCCCCTTCTATTTCTTCCTTCTTTTTGTCTTCCTTTGTATCAAATACCATACATATTTGCATACGTATATAGTTATCGTAACACACAAATATACCCACACGCATATGTGGATGTGGAGGCAGTCGTGCAAAAACAACTTTGTTTTTTTGGTGAAGAAGAGGACAAAACGAGGCTGCAGCTGCATCTGCGCCCCCTCACGAGAAAAAGAGACCTTAAGTCACGCGCGTCCCCCCTCACACGCATGCATACATATATACGTGTTCGTGATATGAAGAGAGGAAAGAAAAAGAGAGGGAGAAACGAAGAGAGAAGAGGAGAAGAAGAAGGGGGGGGACAGAACGGAGGAAGTCAGCCGAAAAGGAGGAGAATTGAAGAGAAAGAAAGGCACAGAGACAAAGAAAGAACAGAGGGAATTCCAGAGGGAAATGCAGGGGGACAAATAGAGAGAGAAATAGACGGAGAGAGTAGTAGAAGAGGGGACACTAAGCAGAAAAGGACAGAAGAAAACTGTGAGAGAAGTATAGGGGAAGATAGAAGTGAAATGGTAGCGGCATAAATACACGTGGAAGGACGTGTGGGGATGTGGACATGCTGCTGCAGCAACACACACGCGGTAGGGCAGCACCAGAGAAGAAGAGACAAAAACGAAGGTGGAAAGAAAGGCAGAAGAAGAAATTGACGAAGAGGGGGAAGCGGAGAACGAAGAGAAGAGGAAGAGAAGAAAGGGGGAAGTGCGTGTATACCTCGGCCATCTGCAGAGCCTCCGCGGCAGTGCAGAAGCAGCGGGTGGCTGCGCGAGCTGCTGCGACGTGTTGCAGCACTTCCGGCAGCAACCCCGGGCAGGAGCGCATGCAGAAGTCGATCGCCCTGGCATACTGCTGCTGCAGGAGAAACAATTCTGCGGCCCTGCGCGGTTCGTTTGCTTCCAGCAGAAGTCCTGCTGCTTGCTAGAAAGAAAAAAAGCGCACGCCCAAGAACCGGCGCAGCAACTGTCTCAGAGACAAACGGAGGAACCCGGGCAACGGAAAGGGAGACGAGGGACGAAGAGATGAAGAGGGAGAGGCGGGGAAGCGGGGGAAGATGAGGAAGCACAAACCGAAGAAGAGGCAAAAGACGAAGAAGCCCCGGAAAAAGTGAGACAGACACACAGAGGGACAAACGGAGAAAAAGAGGGAGACACACAGAAAGAAGAAGAAGCGGGGAGAGACTGGAAGCGAAGAAGAGGGAGAGGTGGAGACGGGGAGATGGAAAGGAGGACCAAATGAAGAAGAAAGGGACGGGAAGTGTGCACGGGTAGAAGGGGCGGCGAGGAGCTGAGAATAAATAAGAGAAGCGACCCTTTCAATGGAGATGAACGCAAATTCTCTTGGTGAACAGAAGAAGAGAAACGAAGAAGACGGAGAAAAGGAGAAGAAAATGGCGTCTCCCTGAGTCTCGAGACAAAATCTTCGGCGTCTCACTTCTGTGACAACCGGCGAACACAACTTGGGAAACCAAAAAATTTATCCAAAGACATCATCTTCACATACATCCATGCGTATATATGTATAGAGAGATAGAGAGACATATACATATATATATACATAGAGAGAGAGAGACACACATGCATACATATATATATGTGGCCATGTGTATGTATATATATATGTGTGCACCTGCTGTAGGACGGAGCAATATATATGCACATATACCTATATAAGTAGATAGATATAGATGGGAAAGTAGGTAGATAGGTAGAAAGGGAGGAACACACGTGGGGAGAAAAAGACTTTCCTGATATGGATGAAGTTGTGTGTGTATTTTTCTGCATGGATACGTCGCTCCCTTCGCAGAAATATGTCGTAGCCTCGGCAATACAACCACATACACGTACACACACACACAAGTACACCTATATATGCATACATATATATACGTGTGTTTATATGTATATAGGTGGATAGAAAAAAGTCTTGGGAAAGACACACGCCTCTGTCTCTATTTGTTCATGCATGCGTAGCACTACGCAGAAGTATATGCGGTCTGCATCAACGAATTCATATACACACAACTACATACATACATACATTACATACATACATATACATACATACATATATACATGCATACATATACATACACATATACGCATATATGCCTCGAGAGAGAGAGAAGTATGTGTGAGTGAGGAGAGCTTTTGACGCAGAGAGAAAGACGTGTATATATATTTTTGTGTTGGCGTGCATCGCTTTACGTAGATATGTGTGGGGTCCGCGGCAACGCAACGACCTTCTCTGTACAGACGGACAGGTCTACATATATATAGATGTATATAGACAGAAACACGTGGACAGAAACATCAAGAGAGGGGCAGAAAAGGAGGAATAGAAAATGGGAGAGAAAGCGGAAAAGAGAGGAGAACAGATACAATCAGAGAGACTTCCATACGTCCGTGGGGGTCGCTTTGCATGTATAGGAGCCTTTGCAGAAATACCTGACCCTGCGCGAATTGACGGAGACACAGAACGGGGAGAGAAGAGAGAGACGGCACGGGAAAGGAAGAAAACGTGGGGAGTGGAGGACGCTGAGCATATGTGTCTATGTGTACTACTTGCGGAAGCTTGTAACATTTTTTAGGGAAGACAGATGTTGCCTGCTCCAGAGAAAATAAGGAAGGGCGAGTCCCCGAGGCGAGGCCGCCTCTGCATATATACTTGCATGTGTGTGTGTGTGTGTGTGTGGGTGTTTTCCTCAAGACATTGGACAAGTTCTTCACTGTTTGAGAAAAAAGAAGAAAGGAAGGAGTGCTGGTTTGTGGGGTTTGAAGCGAGGAGACAAGACAGATGGAGGTGTCTCGTCTCGTCTCTTCTTCTGTGTGCGTCTCTTCTCCCTGGAGCGGCGGGGGGAGAAGGCACGTGGAAGGCGGAAAAGGTGGGTGTGTTCAACGCATGCAGACGGAGAGATGGCAAGAAGGTGGAGACAGCGGAAGAGAAAATGAAGAGGAATGACCGCAGAAAAGACGGAAGAGAAGAAGGCAATGCAGGGAGACAAGGAGAGGAAGGCAGCGGAGAGAAGGACGTGAAGAGACAGACGGAGACAGAGAGAGAGAGGAGACGAGACGGCGATCGACACTCTTCTTTCCGGCAGCCAAAGAAAGAGACGAAGGGAAGGGGCCGGTGATCGCAGCAGAGGAGAAGAAAAGAGGGGAAAAGTTGGAAACGTTCTGCAAGTTCTGCTGCGGCCGGGCTGGGTGGCGTCTCCCCGACGCAGATAAGGGAAGGGGACAAATAAGAACAGAGAGAAGGAGAGGAGAAGTGCGGGGAGACAAACACGAAGAAAAGGGAGAGACAGGACGAAAAGGAAAAAAAGGGGCACAAAAAACGCAGAAGGGGAAGTGTCGGAGAGAGAAACGGCGAAACAGAGAGACAGACAGACAGAGACGGAGACACACGGAGACGGAGACACACGGAGAGAGGGGGAAAAGAGATGATACTTTTGTGGAGTTGACTGGTAGAAGTGGAGAAGGTCCGTTTCGGAAAAAAAGATGAATGTTTTCTTACTTCGAAGTCGTTGCATTTGAGAGCGTCGTCTGCGTGCAGCTGCAGAAGCAGCGACACATCCGCCGAGCGACGGTGTCGGCGGGCAACTGCAAGAGCTGCTGTCCAATTTTTCTGCAGCAGCACAAGACACGTCCCGCCGTAGATTTCCACATATTCACACACAACACATATAAATGTGGGAGATACTTTCCCCTCTTTCTTCTTCTCCTGCCGTCCTTCTCCTGGGTGCCACCACCCGCATGCGAACAGGAAAAAAAAGGGAATCTGTCTGCCTCTGTCCCCGTGTCCCTCGTCTCCCTCCGTCTCCGTGTCTCCCCGTCTCTCTCCGCCTCCGTGTCTCTCCGTCCCCCTCCGCATTCGTGTCTCTCCGTCCCCCTCCGCCTTCGTGTCTCTCCGTCTCCGTGTCCCCCACCTCCCTCCGTCTCCGTGTCTCCCCGTCTCCCTCCGTCTCCGCGTCTCCCCGTCTCCCTCCGTCTCCGTGTCTCCCCGCCTCCCCTGTCTCCGTGTGTCCCTCTGTACCTCTCTGTGTGTCTCTCTGCCTTTCTCTGTCTTTTCCTGTCTCCCCGTCTCTGTGTGTGTCCGCCTGTCTCTCTCTGCCTCTCACCCTGTCTGTTTCCGTCTCTCTGAAGTCCCTGCAACGCCGATGTTTTTCCCTTCTCCCATTCCCTTGAACGGAAGCAAATATCTCTTCAGCGTATTAAGCGACATACAAACTTCTGGCGTATTGCTACCCGCCCAAAGAAATGCGACATGTATGTGTGTGTGCATGCGCGTGTGTGGGGAAGGACTGCTACACGTGTGTGTGGCTGTTTCTCCGGTGTGGTGGAGAAGAGCCTTTTTGAGGGGACGGGGAAAAGTGCGAATTTCGCTTCGCTCTCTAAAACGAAAGAAAAGGCGCCTGGTGGACGGCTAGGAGACAGGGAAAAGAGATGCAGGGGAAGTATGCCGCAGAAGAAAAAGGAAAGGAGAAGGGAAGGGTGCAGGCGTAGACAGCAGAGGGGAGAGAAACGGGAAGAGAAGGAAAGAAAGGAAAAGTGAGCAGCAGATAAAAAAGCGAGAAGATGGAGAAGTGACGGAGAAGGGAAAGCACAGAGAAAGACAGACAAAACGGGGCAAAGAGAGAAAAGGAAGACAGGATGGAGGAAAACACAACAGTATATGGTTTCATAGAGACAGAGACAGGAACAGCGATAAAGAGAGAGAGAAGAAGGGGGGGACGAGGGAGAGAAAAGAAGGGAAAGGGAAAAACAGAGACAGAAAGAGAGCATGCGAGAGAAGACGGAGACAGGAAGCGAAAGGAAGAGACGGATGAAGAGACGGATGAAGAGACGGGAGGAGACGGAGGGCGAGACGGAGACAGAAGGCGGAGGACGACGAGAGAAATTCAGAGAGTGAAAAGGAGACGGAGACGGAGAAGGGGGGGAAGAAAGGAGAGAAAAAGAGGGGGAGGCGGAGACACAGAGAGAAAAGCAGCAAAGGCGAGAGGGAGACGGGGAAATGGAGACGGGGAAATGGAGACAGGAAGAGATAGGGGAGACGGGGAGAGACGGGGCAAGACGGGGAGACACATGAAGATGAAGTGAAGAAGATAGAGGAAAGGAGGGCTAGAAAGAGATAAGAAAAGGAAAAGAGAGGTAACGAGAAAAAAAGAGGGAGCTGGTGAGAAAAGAATGTTTGCGACATGGCGGAGAAAGGAGAAGGTCGAACAGAGGGGGAGACGCGCATGCATCAGAGAACGTGACCGCGCCAGAAATGCTGCAGGCGCTGCACTCCCACGTTTAAAGTTAGAGAAGCAACGCATGCTTGCCAGGGCATAATACTCTCGTCTATTAAATAGGGCGGAACTACTCTGCGCGCAGAAACGATCTAAATGTGTTTATATGTATATCTTAGATAAGAAATGGAGGGTCCTCTCTCCATGAGCATGTTTAAACAAACCTTACAGGATATATATTGGGTAAATAGGACAGACAGCTGGCGCATGCAAATGGACACATTTGGGGGTCGCTTAGTAGACATGCTTACTCCTGCGTGTGTGTGCAGACAGAGAGACAGAAAGAAAAGGGAGGAGGAGGAGACGGAAAGAAGACGGCAGAGAGGGGAGAAGAGGGAGACAGAGGGGAAAAGAAGGGACAAAAGAGAGAGAAAAAGGAGGTGAGCAGAAAAGGTCAGGAGAGGGAGAAGAGGGGAACGGGAAGAAGAGAGACAAAGGAGGAGACGGAAGAAAAAAGAAGAAAAGAAAAGAGGAGAAGTGTCAGGAGAGAAAATAAGAGAGAGCAGAAGAGAGAGACGGAATAAGGGAGAGACAGCGGAGCAGGGAGACAGGAGAAGAGGGAGACGAAAGAAGGGAGAAACGGGAGAAAAGGGAGACAGGAGAAGGGAGACAGCAGAAGAGAGAGACAGCAGAACGGAGAGACAGCAACAACAGAAGGGGAGAAACGGACGGTAAAAGGGAGACGAACACTAAACGCGAGAAGCACGGGTTACTACTGAGAGAGGGAGACAGAAAGGAAAAGGGAAACAGAAAAGAGAAGAAGTCAACAACACCAAATCAAAGAAAGAAGCGCGGAAAAAACGCACTCTTGCGACCACCACCACCATCACCAGACATGCATTTACCCACGGATCCTGGCATACATATATATACATATGGAAATGTCTACGTATATATATATATGTATGTAGAGTCACTTTTAAGGAGAGAAAGTTGTTTGTCTTGTGTATTCAGGCCGGTATACATATAGATATATATATGTATGTGTGTACCTATATATATATAAATGTATGTACCTTTGTAAAGCAGGTTCTACATGTATGTATATGTATATATATGTGTGGATGTGTGTGTCTTCTAATGATATATATATGTGTGTCTTTGACAATAAGGGAAGAAATGTATTTGTACAGCTGTGTTTGTGAGGAACAGAGGAAGAGAGAAGGACAGAGAGAAGAAGTCGGGAGAAACTGCAGAGCGAGAAAAGGAGGGGAACACAGAAAGAAAAGGGAGGGAATTCGGAGAAAAGAAAGGACGCATCTCAGAAGGGAGGACGTCGAGACGATGACGGCGATGAAGACGGCAGAGGAGAAGACAGAGGGAAGGGGAGGAGGCCAAAAAGAGGGAAACTCGCGAGGGCAAGGGGAAGAGAGAAGAGAAATACAGGGGGAATCTATACATACAGAGAGGAAGTTTTCGTTTACCTGACTTTTGTACATCTCTATAGCAGCAGCAGGGTCTTCAGCAAGAAGAAACAGCTTCTCGGCCTCTTCGAAATTTCCCTGGGCCACCTGCTGCTCTGCAAACTTCGTGTGGACTTCTCTGACTTTCTTCTCGAGGCCCCGTTCCTTCGCGAGTTTCAACGCCGTCTCGTAGTCCTTCGCATGCACTGCCACGTCGACGGCCGTCTCCAGCAGGCGGTGCTGTTATATCAAGTTCAGCAAGAAAAAAGTGCGAGGTCTGTTAAAGAAGCTTCTCAGCCAGAGAGAGAGGGAAGTTATTTGTCGAGAAGACGAACTGACCGCTCGCCTGCAAAAGTGAAGTTCTGCTGCGACAGAAAAGCCGTTCCTGCGACTCTTCACGTGGAAAATCACCTCTCTGCGGAAGCAAATAACTCGACCATCCCGTAGAAATCTCCGTCCACGGCTACCACAAGCTGTTCTGCGTCTCACACATATTTATATATATAAGAAATATACATATATAAATACATATACATACATATATATATGCAAATGGTGTCGCACCTACTCACCGATGCAGAAAGATGTGTACGTGGGAGCCTGGGTGAGATATTATGACGCCGGGTGTGCATTTATAGATAGTACGTACGGTGTACGTACACCCCAAGTCGGAGGAAAGCGGTGTCTGCGTGTTTCTGGTGTAAGGACACCGGACCTCAGCGAACGCGTGTACACTGGCCTCTCTTTTCGTCGTGTTCTGCGGTGTACGTACATCCCAACTAAGACTGCGTCTGCGCCTGTGTGGTGTTCGTACACCGGATCTCGACGAGGGGTGTCCGTTGACTTTGTTTTCGTATTTTCCTGCGGTGTACGTACACCCCAAGTCGGAGGCGACAAGCGTCTGTGGACAATTCGTGTCCCCCCTGCTCTGCTATCGTGCTGCTCTGCTGCTTGACACAGGTGGGGTGTACGTACACCGGAATTAGAAGCGTTTTTCGCCTTTCCTGCTTCTTGGCTGCTGCTGCGGCTTCGGCGATGTGCATGACGCAGACTGTGGCACAAGTACAAAGGGAGCAAGTTTTTCTTTTCCTTCCTTACTTTTGAAAGAATTTCGATTGCAGCAGAGTAGCCGTTCTCCTTCGCTTGCTGGTTTGCGTGCGCGATCACCAGCTGCTCCGCGGCTGCTTTTCCGCCTTCTCTCTCAGCCACTTGCAACGCTGCATCCCAGTCTCCCTGCTCCCTGTACATGGCGACGGCTGACTTCCACATTCCTGCTTCTGCACCAGCCCCGTTTTGGGGGGGGCAATTCACACGGACGCAGAAATGTTGGCGCACGCACAAGTGCTGCAGCAGTACACGGGCAAAAGCGGCAATTCTCGTCGACCGTACAAATGTCGGTGGAAAGGGAAATAGTGGGCTGTGAATTCTGTAAACAGACACATCTACACTTTTCGACACATAAATTTCCTCACTTCTCTGTATCATGTATGTATGTATATACAGAGGCATAGGTGCAAAAAAATATATCAGTATCTATAAATATATGTGAATACTTGTATATATAAGTACTTCTGTATACAGGCTTAGACATACCTGAAGTTCTCCGTCAAGAACATAATATATATATATGTACACATAGGCGCAGTGAATAATACTCGTGCTTGAATGTATTTATATTCTTTTATACATATATATATATATATATAATGTGCACATACGTGTGCGTGTATATATATATATATGTCAGTTTTCTCGAAACGAAAGAGACATGCTCCTGGAAAAGATGTTTACCTGAGTAGAGAATCTCTGCGGCTCGGAGGTGGCCTTCTGTGTGCAGCAACTCGGCAATTTCTTGGCACATTTCTCTCGTCATATCTCCCCTGTGTCGTCAGTCAGCACCAGGCGGTGGCGCAGTTTTCCACCATTTTTCGAAAGAACACAGAAACACATTCACTCTTCCCTTATTTTGGACAGAAAGGAAAAGAGAGCGAAAAGAGGAGAGGGAGAAAAGGATAAGTACGCGAAGAAGAAACATAAAAGTATGTGCGGGAACCCACCCCCACGTACCTCCGGTTGAACAGAGACACCGCTAGGCGCACACATATATATACATCTGCAAATATATATAAATATGAATATGCGTGTATATTCATAAAAATATATATCTATGTGTATAGGTGTCTATTTACATAAATATGGATTTGCATGCGGAGAGTCATATGCATCCGCGCGGATGATATTGTCTGCGGGTGCGGATATACACCCCTGCGTCCGGGGTGATTCATCACACATATCACAAGTGCACGCATGCATACCTACTGTTTCCATATGTTTTCATATTTATATAGAAAAACTTATATACATATATATATATATATATGTACAAACAGCAGGTACCGCACATATGGGTGCCCAGCATTTTTTATATATATACATATATATATATAGGCAGAGAGAGAGGAAGACAGAGAGACATATATATATATATATATATATGTAGAGAGAGAGATAGAAAGAAAAAAATAATATATATATATATGTACACGCATATATATATATATATTGTACAGGAAGACTAAGTACCCAGGAGACAGAGCGAGACATAGACACATCTACACAGGCGCATGCAGATACACCAATTAGAAGTCTGTCCCTCTGTATGTCTCCGTCTCCGTCTCCGTGTGTGTCTCCGTGTCTCCGTCTCCCTCTTTGTGTCTCTCTGTGTTTATGTCTGCTTTTCAATTTCTCTGAATCAATGTGTCGAAGAAGGGTGTTCCCTATGCAAGAGACCAGAGAAGAACACTTTTTCTTCTGTTGACCCCCGCATTCTTTGCGAAGATCCGTTGCTTCTCTTCGATTTATACAAACACTTCCAGGAACTCACACGCTTCAATCTCCGCTCCTATCAGAAAAATTGCATATACACAGGTTTAAGTCTGTGTGTGTGTGTGTACGTATATGCTGGTATATATATGTGTGTATATATGTGTGTGTATCTATATACATGGAAGTCTATATGTGTGTACATGTATATGTTGACATATGTATACGCGGAAATGCGTATATGTATGTACATGTATGTATATGCATATATATGTATATGTGTATATATACGTGTATATATATATGTACGTGTGCATGTATGTATATGTATATGTATGTGTATATATATACATGTATATGTGTGGATATATATACATATGTATATATGGGTGTATACGTATATGTTTCTATATCTCCTGTGTGCACCTGTATATACGTGTCTGTATATATGAGAGGGCACGAAGTCATGGAGAAAGAGAAGGAGAAGAAGGGAGACGAAAGTGAAAAATAAAAGAGAGACAGAGCCGCACAGCAAGAGAGACGCAGAAGTGGGAGACGCAGGAGACAGCAGAAGAGAGACACCCAGCGAAACACAGAGAAACAGAGAAGAAGATATGTTCTCCATTTCTAATCAGTTGATCTTAGCAGAGCTCTACAAGTACTTACATATAATATATATACATGTGTGGTCAACACATCCGTATATATACATAGGGAAATATACGTATATATGTATATATATGTGTAGGTATGTATATATGATTTGTATATACGTGTATCTCTCTCTCTCTCTATATATATATATATATGTGCGTGTGTGTGTGTGTGTGTACATTTGTATGGATATACACATGTATGTGTATGTACATATATGTCCGAATACATGAATATATACATATTTGTATATGTACATGTACTTCTTTCTCTCTATATATATAGATAGCTGTGTATATATACATATATATATATGTATATGTGCATGAAATATATATGTATGTTAATGTAGATTTCTGCGGAGAAGGAGATATAGAGAGATGAAAAGAGAGAAAATGAGAAGAAAGAGAAAGAAAGGAAGGGAAAACAAGAGAGAAAGTGACACACATATCTGGGGGGGTGCACGGGTGTGGAGATGCATGGCTGTATAGATATATAGAGAGAGATACATCCTTCCTCTCCTGAAAAGCAAAGGAAGGTGAATCAAAAAGAGAGACGGAAAGAACGTCTACCTTCTCCATGCAGAGCAAATCTGCCCACACATACATATACAAATACATACACGCGTTTCCCTGGCTACACGTACATATGTATACGTATATGTACGTAGGTCTGCACACATATACGTATATAAAAATATTCATATATATATACTTCCCCACACACACGTACACACCAGCACACACTTGTATATACGTTGAGAAAAAAGGAAGAGACGAGGGGGCCGGAAGGATAGGGGGACAGAGAGACGGAGACGGAGACAGGCAAAGGGAGGACTAGAAGGACGGAGACACGGGAAGACGATAATGCATATATGCACGTGTGTATTTACAGAGAAACTGAGCCACACAAAAGGAGGTGGAATTCTCCTGACGAAGGCGAAGACCCCGCAAAAGAAGACCTCTCTCCTGAACGATCGAAGAGCAGCACTTTCGTCGAGGCGACGTCTACGTGTCTACGCCTAAACCTATACGCACATGTATTGCCGACCTATTCCCCACACATATACACGAGACGAGGAGAAAGGAGGGGAAGAAGCCACTTTGAGACAAGAAGAAAAGACCTGCGCCGCAACGTGGGTGAATGCGTATATGAGTCGAAGGTAGAGACAGGGAGACAGGGAGACAGGGAGACGGGGAGACAGGGAGACGGGGAGACAGGGAGACGGGGGACAGAAGACCCGCCTGATTTAAAGGAGAAGAAATGGGGGAAATGCAGTTCTGTTGAAAAAGGGGAAAAAAGAGAGGGAGAGGAGGTGACTCACTTGGACTGCTGTATAACGCGAAGAAGATCGACGTGCCGTCCGCTTCTTCTGTAGAAGTCCACCACTCGATCGTACAGACGCAGGAAGACGTAGATTTTCTCCGTTTCCTGAGAACAGCAAAAATGTCGAGACTTCTTCTTCCGTGAAAAAAACTCGAAAAAACGGGGGGAAAACAAAGAAAGTCCACCTCTACACGGTGTAAAGCGCAGGTGATGCATGCCTCTTCTCGGCGGTGTCTGCTCTCAGCAACGTCCACCAAATATGACATACACGCATATGCATAAATGGCATAAAATGGCATAGATAGACAAGAATAAAGGAAGAAACATCTTTGATTCTTTATCCTCTCTCTATATATGTGTACGGGCATGCAGCAAATATTTTATATATATATGTGTGTAAGCAGTAAACAGATACACCTATAAGTGTGACTCGTTCACCTCTCTCTCTATATATATAGCGGTATACACATATGTGTATATATATGTATAGGACCATGCAGCAAATAGTTGAGAGATCGAAAATACAGAGAGATACCTGCGTCTTTGATTCTGTCTCGTTTGTCTCTCTGTACATACACACATATATACATATATATACAAGAGCATGCAGCAAATACTTCACACACACACACATACATATATACGTATATATGTATGTGTGTGTGGATGGAAAATAGACAGCCACCTTCACCGCTAGGACTCTTTCTCCTTTCCTTGTGAATATGTGCCTCGGGGCATGCAGTGAATATCATACACACACAATATCAATGTGGATGTAAGGTAGACAGACACACGTACATGTTTGATTCGTCCTCGTTTGCTTCTCGTCCTTCCAGACCGTATATGAAAGAAAAAATGGAGATGAACAGGCCAAATAAATATATCAGGATTTCCGTTTTCTTCTTCTCTTTTACATTCCCCTCTCCTTTCTGTTGTTCTTTCGTCCTTCCCTCTCTGAACATCTCCGTCCCCCTCTACGACCTCCCTACGTGTATTTATACATGTGTACAAAAACATTCCTATTCATTCACGTATATTTTATATATATGTTCGTTTGATATATGGGGAGGGCATATATACCTTCAAGTATCTACATATTCATATATATGTAATGATACATATAAGCAGAACTACGTATACAGAGGTACTCGCAAATCTATATGCGCGTTGATACCTACACCGCCTATACACAAGTGGAACCCCCCCCCTTCTCATTTCTTTCTCGTACTACATATATACATATTTATATACATACACATATAGTTCTCTCTCTCTGTCTATATAGAGAGTGATAGAGAAGGATATATATATATATATGTATGTATATACACATATATATATATATATCCTTCTCCTTCTCTTCATGTACATGCATATATGTATCTAGAGAGAAAGACGTATGTATATACGTATGTATATATATATGTGTATGGGACACATACATATGTATATATATGTGTCTTTGTCTCTTCCTCTATCCCCTCTATATATACATATATCTCTCTGTCTATATATATAGAGGCATATATATATATACATATATGTGTCACTCTGTCTTGCTCTGTCCCTACGTGGACAGAGAGACATATACATGTATCTATATATACATATATATATATGTCTTTCTGCCTCTCACTTATATATATATATATATATATGTGTACATATGTCGAGAGAGGCATATATATATATATATATATGTTTCATTCTCTCTTTCTCTATGCCTATGTGTATGGAGAGACATATATATGTATATATATGTATATCTTCCTGTGTCTCTCTTATGCATACATATACATATATAGATGGAGGCATACACATATGCATATATGTGTCTTTCTGTCTCTCTCTCCCTGTTTCTACATAGATAGATGTAGACATATAAAGGTAGATGAATGTAGATACATAGGTTTTGATAAATAGATATGGCTAGACAGATATTGCTACACAGATGTAGATAGATATAGACGAATAGAGGTAGATTTACATGAATATATATATGTATGTAGGTATAGATGGATGTAGATGGACACAAATATATGCGTGGTGCAGAGAAAACGATAGAGAAGAGACGAGTGAAAATATCAGACAAGAGAGACGAAGACGACGAGCGAGAGAGAACGAGAAGGATGCCGCGAGACGCGGAGATAATCTTGATGGAATGTGTTTTCCATAATTGTCAGAGGGGAAGAGTTAGCTTCTTCTTCGCAAACTGTTGTTGCTGTTGCTGCCGCTGTTGCTGTTGCTGCCGCTGTTGCTGTTGCTGCCGCTGTTGCTGCTGCTGTTGCTGCTGCTGCTG
>KL647300.1:129880-299025 GCA_000727475.1 Sarcocystis neurona | reverse complement strand
TGCTGCTGCTGCNCGTTGCTGCTGCTGCCGTTGCTGCTGCTGCTGCTGTTGCTGCTGGTGCTGCTGTTGCTGCTGGTGCTGCTGTTGCTGCTGCTGCTGCTGTTGCTGCTGCTGCTGCTGTTGCTGCTGCTGCTGCTGTTGCTGCTGCTGCTGTTGCTGCTGCTCCTGCTTTTGATGCCGGTGCTGTTGCTGCTGTTGCTGCTGGTCCTGGAGTTGCACGCACCCGACAGCGTCCGAGAGTCTCGTGCTGCGCTGCCAGCGACAGCAGCAAACTTCTTATTTCTGGTTTTTCTTTGTGTGGCTCTGCAACCTGCAGCAGCAGCAGGACCACACACAACGTTCGCCGACTTCCTACCATCTTCGGAGAAGCAGAAAGAGATAGAGAAGGGGAGGGAAAAGGAAGACAGGGAAAAGAAAGGAAAAGAGAGACAGAGGAACAAAAGTTGTCTTCAGAGGGACAGGAAGCAAAAAAGAAACAAAAAGGGCGAGACAAAGACACAGAGACACGTAGAGGGAAATCTACCCAACAACAAAAATCAGTCCCTCCATCCTCTTCTAAAGTCACCCATACAATGATATATATATATATGTATATTTCTGGTGAATACATGTATGTATAGACATATATATATATGTATCTGTGTACACATATGTACGTTATTCTTCTCAATAGACATATATATATATAGATCCATACACACACATATATGCCGATGTGTGTACATACAACTGTCTATATGAATATATATATAAAGATGTGTAGGTATACAAAAATGTGTGAATAAGGTTGATATATATATATATATATTTGCATATACTTATACACATATATATATATGTATATGTGTATGTGTGTGAAGTGGATAGGTGAGAAGGGTCTACGGCAGGTAGAAGCGGAGTTTGAGGGCTTTTCTGGGAGGGGGTTATGATGTTGGCGTCGGCAAATTTTCTCCTCAACATTCGCCCAGCAGCTGCTAGACCTCTTCCGTTTTATCCCCCCTTTTTTTTCTCTTCTTCGTGATCTTCTCACTTGCAGGGCTCCGTCGATATCTCCTGCGGCGTCTCGCATCGTTATCGCCTCCACCCAGAGCTTTCCCTGCAGCAGCAGCAGCAGCAAAATGTTGCCTGAATGAAGACCTCTCCGTCTAGGAGCTCTCTCTATGTGAATATGCGTGTGATCTACTTCATATATATTCATATGAAAAACATGCTATATGTATATACTCGATACAAAGGATCATATGTAAGTGTTTACATATATGTATGGACGGGTGGATGGAGGGATATACGTACATACGTATGTATATATGAATGTATATATGTATGTATATATCTATATATATGTACGGATGAATGTACGTATATGTGTATATATATGCATGTATGTATGTATATGTATGTATATGTATGTATGTACGTATATGTACGTATATATGTATGTACGTATATATGTATGTACGTATGTCTATCTATTAACGTATATGTACGAATATATGTACGTATGTATATGTGTGTGTCCCTCTCTCTTCTATCCTCTATATATTTGTGCGTGCATGTCTAGTGATAGCAGCATGTAAAAATTTCTCTCTCTATCTGTATCTCTGTGTATACATATGGATAGACTTACTCCTATATGTCGAAGGGGAGTATATGTGCATATGTGTGTGTGTAATGGTAAGGAGATAGAGAGAGACAGAGAGAGAGGAGAAGAAGAGAAATAGAAGGAGATTCAGGCTCCGGCTGCCGCAAATCTTGGGGAGGCGACAGGAGGGCAGACGCAGCAGCAGCAGAGAACAGCAGCAGCAGGGGTGAGGCCGCAGCAGCAGCAACAGAAGAAAGGGCAGCAGCAGCAGCAACAGAAGAGAGTGCCGCAGCAGAGGAGAAGTCTCTCTTCCTCTCTTTCTCTTGCTGCAGCAGCGCGGGTAGAGCAGCAGCAGTGCGAGAAAGCCGAAGCAGCTGCGGCAGGGGAAGAACGAGAGGACGAGCAGCAGCAGCAGCAGCGGCGGCGGCAGGACGGAAGAACGAAGCAGTTGAAGACACAGAGCAGCAAACAGCAGCAGCAGAGAAGGATAGAAGAGAAATACACGCGCGCAGCAAAAGCACTACTGCGTCTGTTCCGCTGTCGCGCGCAGCATGGAAGGAGGGCAGGCGTGCTGCTGTGACTCTCTTGGCAAGTTTGCGTGGGTACAGAGAGAACAGAAGGGGGAGGATGAAGAACTACTCAGAAATGCAAACACTCACCTACACACACATTTATGTGGATATATACATATACATATATACATATACATATATATATATATATATATGTATATCTTCGTTCGACAACGCACAGATAGGGCAGTAAGCAACTACATACATGTATATACATAGGTGGGGAAAGGGGAAACAGAGAGACTAGTGAGGAATATATATACATCTATTCATCTGCATTTCCTTCTTTATTTATCTACATATCTACACATGCATATGTATCTTCTGCAACCCGCACAAACAGCAACATATACACATATGTGTGTACGTGTCTATAGCACCGGAAAGTAGTGTCTCCCTCCGTCGCCATCTCTCTCTCTACATCTACACACTTATGAGGCGAAAGCAACAGATATATATTTATCAACTTCTTGAAGAAAAGTTACACATATTCAGGTCTGAGGAGACATGGAAGGAGACGCAAGAGTTCGAAGCAGCCACTTCTGCGCGGCTGAGAAAGTAAACGGAAAAAAAAGAGGGAAGTGAGAAAGGGAAAGGGCGGAAGAAGATGCGAGTAACTTCCAAGGGAAATCTACTCGTGTGTCGTGCATGCAAATATATACATATAAACAGAGACAGATATAGACAGAGACAGAAACATCTGTTCATATATCGGGCATGTATGACACATATATATATATATATATATATCCGGAGAGAGGGAGGGGAGGGAGATTTATATGTCGGGGATGTAGACATGTAGAGAAAGATAGAGAAAGAAATCTATCTGTATATCCATCATGTATACATATATATAGAGGTAGAGATATATATATTCGTATCGTGGACATGTGGACATGTATATACATATATATGTGTATATGTACATAAACAAAATGAGAGAAGGACATTCGTGTGGTGGGCACGTGAATATACACAGAAAAAAGCAGAGAGAGATCTACTTGTATACGAGGCACATATACATATATACATATATATATATGTATAGATAGGCAGATAAAGAGAGGGACAGAGAGATATACTCTCGTGTGTGTGTGTGTGTGTGTTGGTCAGGAAGATTCCGGAGTTGCTGCCGACCTTCTGAGGAAGAGAGAGGAAGACATCTTCGTGCAGTTGCTGCCAGCGAGAAGACGAAAAGGCGAGGAATACGCGGGAAAACAGAGAAGAACATGCGTGACAGAGTCCTCCCCCAGCAGATCGAACCCCGCAACGATAGAGGGAGATGGATGGAGGATGAAGAAGAAAAACATGGGCAGCAGTGCTTTCCAATTCACAGAAAAAGGGGGAGAAAGAAGAAGAGAAGAGACGCTTTTGGCCGTCCCTTCTCTGCTGCATGTCAGCAGAAGCCTGCGTGTGTGAGGGAGGGGCGGAGGGTTGGCATATCAATCGACGCCGATTTTTCTTTTTTACTTGAAGAAAGCAGTCTTCTGCTTCGTCGTATTTTCCCGAGGCAGCAAACGCCTTCCCCAACATGACCAAATAATGCTGCAGGCGTCCCTTCCTGCGCTTCGTCTTCTTCCCCGCCGTCTCCGTCTCGCCTTCGCCTCCTCCGCTGCGTCCCTCCCTTCGTGTCTCCCTGTTCGCTTCTGCGTCTCGCCGTCTCCGTCTCCACCCTGCTTTATCTTCCTCTTCTTCGACGTCCACGTATTCCTCTTCTTCTTCGCTTTCACTGTCCGCTTCACCAGCCCTGGCCGCTTCTTCTTCTTCGTCTTCGTCTTCGTCTTCTCCCGTGTCTCCCTCTGATTCTGCTGCCGTCTCTGCAGTGCGCTGCTGCCGTCTCGTCTCCCTCCTCGTCTCCTTCTCTTGTCTCCGCTTCGCTTTTTTCCTTTCTTGCTCCACCAGCAGCAACTGCACCTGCTGGTACGCCTTCTGCCACTGCTGCAGCTGCAGCAGCACGTCGACAGCTTCTCTTCGGCAGTTCGCCAGCAAGAAGTGTTCAGCTGCCTCTTCTCTCTGCACACATGTAAGATACACATCTTGTTGTCTCCTATACACATATGTGTTTTATCTACATATACATATGTGTCAACATATGTACATACGGATAGGTCTACTTACATCACAGGAGAAACACATATATACATATATGTATATAGTAGGACATAAGTTTTCCCCTACCTTCGTGTATATACAGAGAGAGAGATAGGGGGAGAAATGCATGAGCGTGAAGTGTGTAGGCGTCTATAGAAATGAATGTATAGTTCTGCGAAGGAAGACTTCTTTACTGTACGGCGGCTGCACATCAAATTGAAGAGAATTTTCTCCCTTTTCGAGACGGAGGGAGACCGCCTTGCTCGCGGCACATATGTATGGGCGTACACACATATACATGGATATACGTTTGTGTATATGAGAGAAAGAGGGGCAGGCAGGGGGAAGGGAAGGAAAGTTTGTCGTCAGGTATATTTGGGGTTACGTATTTAGGGCAGAGGAGGACAGAAGAGACGGAAAGAAGATGTAGTATTCGTGTGTATTCATCTGTAGACGACCCATGTCAATATATATGTATATGAGCAGGGGGGAAGAGAGACGGGGGAAGTTTTGCTGACTTGGTTGTTTCGCAGAAGCCACTTTGCCCAGACTTTCTCAATTTTGGCCACTTCTTCGGGGAATTTGGCTCTGGCGAGTTGTGCTGCCTTCTTGAAGGATCCGCACTTCCTGTTTTCGCACAAAAAAAGGCAGGACCACAAAGAAGTTGGAAGGATCTCTAGCAGAAGAAGGCAGTCTCCTCCTCTTCCGCTGGCTGCAGCCTTGCTTCACGTCAAACAGCAAAGAGGAGACGGAAAAGGAAGCGAAAGAACCGGCACTTCGAAGGGAAACAGCAGACAGAGAGGGGGAACGACGGAGACAGGGAGACACGGAGACAGGGAGGGAAGAAAAAAAGGCAGCAAAGGAGAGGGGGACAAGACAGAAGAAGCGAAAAGGAGAAGAGAAATCTACACATATACATATATATATATGTATGTATGTACGTGTATATATATATGTATGTATGTATGTATGTATGTATGTGTGTATTTGTGTGAGTGGGTGTGTGTGGGGCAGAGAGCGAGCAGCACTTGCAGATGATGAAGGCGTGCTGGCCGTCTCGTCTCCGAGCAGCTCTTCACTTTTCTCCCCGTCTCCCTCTCTCTGCGTCTCCCTCTCTCTGCATCTCCATCTCTCTGCATCTCCGTGTCTGCGTGTGTCTCCGTATTTTTCGGGAGATTTCTTCCCCGATTTATCCCCGCTGGGGTGCCTCGTGGCAGTCGCTTCGTTTCTTCGGCTGCCTTTTCTTCGGTTTTCTCTATCTGAGAAGTGGCGGGATTCTCTATCTTTAAAACTGCTTCTGTTGAGGACTCCCCACACCCTTCAATTTGAGGAAGAGGAAACTTTGCAGGTAGGAGGAGTTCTCTGCTCCTTCACGACAAATCTATCAGTCCCTCAACAAACCTTCAACTATCTCAAGAGTTCTACGTAGATACTTAACCAGATTCCATTCATATGTGTAAATTTGTATTTGTTAAACACTACATATATATACACACAGACTCGGTCATATTCTAAATATATACATACATATCTCTTTATATAGGATACATACACATATTTGTCCACACTATAAATATATATATGTACACCTTTCAATACTATATATATATATTTAAATATCCTTGGCCATATTGTAAATATATATATATACACACACATCCTTGGTCATACTGTAAATATATATATATCACATATTTGATATACATATACATATATATATATACTTTGTCATATTGTGTATATATACATATTTTATGCTAAGTATACACCTGGAGTGAGTGTGAATTGGTGTATTTGCCACATATTCTCAATCACAAACATACAACTATATATACATACACATGTATATTTATATGTGTGGGACTAACATACACATATATACATATATTTCTCTTTTGTAGTACTCCAAATGCTCCTACACACTTTGCAATGTATATCTGCTTCTGTCCTTCAAGAAATATATCCACACACATACATATATATATGTATATGTATGTGTATATATCCCCGGATATATTTTGAGTTTGTGTCTCTGTTTTGCTTTGAAGCTGCATCTATATTTACATGCCTACACATGTTTTTTACATATTTATATATACTTCTTTCACTCTGTTTCTCTTTTGTTACTACAGAGATATATACATGTATATACCTGGAGCACCGTAAATATATATTACGCAAATACTTCTACTTTTAAGCCACACCTACCTGGTAGTAACCACGTACATATATATATGTATGTGTTTTCCTTTCTTTCGTCCAGTATCACACATATATGTGTATATCTGGTAATCCTGTGCGTTGTTGTTCAGTCGAGAATAGTAGAGGAGTTGTGTGTTCCGCCACTTGCGTTCTTCGCATACGTGTCTTTTACACATTCGTGTGTATGTATACCTCTAAATATATGTATATATTTATATATATAGAAGCCGTATTCTCACACACACATATAAACATATATATGTATTTGTGTAACTGCATTTGTACATACACAAATGTGTATGTATACGTTCCCTTATGAGTGATGTGCACGTATATAAAGGACGTATGCAGTCTCCTACCCTAGATATCAATAAATACGTATAGACGTGTAAGTATATGAAAGAGATCGAAGCCTAGTAGTAATATATATATGTACACACATGTAAAGGTTGTCGAAGGTCGAATTCTGTATGTGCCCATTCTTCGTCGATGTACATGTGTTGTGAGATGACTTTGAAGAGAAATTTGCCCAACAAACTGCGACGGCAAAAAAATTCTCCTCCCCCCCAGATGAAGGGAAGGACATTTCATCACCCAAAACGGGGAGAGAAAGGCTTTCTCTTTACTTGTATAGACGCAGGGCCTGCTGGGGCTGGTCGTCATGGAGAAGCGCGTCTCCGGCCTCTTCCTCAGCCCTGCAGTACAAGAAAAAGAAATAGAGCTGCTTTGCTGCAGAAGAAAACGAAGCGGCACACAGCGAAGAAGAGGGGGCGGACGAAGAAAAGGAGGGAAAGCGAAGGGCTGGGGAAGCCCAGGAGGCAACGGAGCCGGCCTTTTTATTCTTCAAGAGGACTGCAGCCTTCCACGCTGCACCAGACTTTATGTAGAAATCGATGGCTTGTTCTGCGTCTCCTTCGGCCGCGCACACGTCCCCCAGCATTTCCTCCTGTTGGCAAACAACCGGAAAAAAGGCGCCCCCGCACACGCCACCCAACTTCTTCTCCGATTCGTATCAAACCGCAAAGCTACAAATATATGAACACACAAAGTTACTAATATGTGAATACACAAAGTTATATTTATACTGCTGTGAAAAGGTATACATATATATCTATATAGCTGTAGGAAATAACACACTTACATGCGTATGGATGTAGGCGCGCAATCGTATACACATATATGTATTTCTCTAGTCAGGGAGAAATGTATGGATAGATATACAGACATATTTATGTAAAGTGCTGCATGAGTTTCTCTGCGTAGGGCCCCCCTCCCCAGCCACCGGTCCACGCGCACGTCTGCAGTTGACTTCTTCTACGTACACAGCGCTACGTCATACTTCTACATTCATATACGAAGAGCAAAAGATTATGTAGGCACTGTCCCATGCACATATATACATATATATAAATATATAAAATTATATAGATGTGAACACAGAGACACCGACGCATACACACACATATATATATATGAACACAGAGACATCGACGCATATGCATACATGTATATATATATATAATTATGAAGCTCTCTTTACTGATACTGACACTAACACACATGTATATATGAAAATATAGAGATGTTCACAGAGACACTGATCCATCTACATATATGCATATTTCTATGTATATATGTCTCTCTCTATGTACACATATATGTGAGTATGTACACAGAGACACGGACGCATGCAAATATATACATACATAAATGTATGAAAATGTACACAGAGACATATAATTGAAGAGAGCGGGTCGAGGAGAAGGACGGAAAAAGAGAGAGGAAGAGATAGGGAGAAGCAGGAAATTGAAGAGCGGAAGGGAAGTTAAAAAAGAGACATTAGTATGCCTCGCCTGCTGCGTCTCGAGCATCTTCTTGAAGTAGTGGCACTTCTGCGCGTCATACGTTTCTCGTCCCAAACTCCTCAAAATGCGAAGGCAGTCCACAAACCTGCGCAGGAACAGCAACTCAGAAGTTTCTACAGCAAGAAAGGTGTAGCACAGGAAGTATACCAATACACAAGAATAAACACGTTCTTCAATCTCTGTCTCTATCTATACATACACGCGTCTATACACGTATTCTCATACGTAAAGATTTGCAGTTCATGGTATTTTCTTTGCGTGCACACACATGTCTGCGTCGACTTGAGGTGCTGCTTTTCTCTGCACACGTCCGTATCCTCATATATACGAATGTATATCTATCTACCATTTTTTCGCATACGCATATATATATATATATATGTGCGAGCAAATATGGGTAGTCAACGCCGCTTCGCGCACTGTCTTGGTGCAAATATATATACAGGAGACACTCGTGGAGGGACAGCACACGCACGAGATATACGTGTCTTCATATATTTATACATGTGGAGCGAGGTGGATCTTTATATATGGAGGTAGTCTTCCTGCTGCGTAGGACGCGCACACGCGTGTGTGGGTTGTTTTTTGCTGGACAGAGAGGAATTCCGGTGGGTATTTCTTGTCCTCTTCACGACGCAGCGACTGCCTTTTTGTTGATGTGGCTTGTCCCTCTCCCCACACGGCCCTCTGCCTCACATTCTCCACGTCCATTTGTACGTCGTGAAGGCAGACACATCCATCCACATATATATATATATATATATATATAGTAGACATGGACGCCTCCTGCATGAATACACGTAGACGTCCACGAGTGTATATAGACGTGTAATGTATTCGGGCGGAAGGCATAAGCCTCCATATATTTAGCGGTATACACATATACATAGATGTGTGTGTATATATGTAGGTGTACATCTGTATACATAGACACGGATGGGGTAAGTCTTCATTTGTATACGTCCACATCTATATATACGAAGATGTAGAGAGAGATCTGCACACTAGCAGAGAGACTCGTCGAAAGTAGCACGTATGAAGGAAACACATGGGCATACAGAGAAGGGGAAAGGATATGATTTTGCCGTAATACCCCGGCTCAGCTGCTTCTCCTAATCTCTGTCAGGTAGCCGTCTACCTTATCGACTATCTTCCTATGTACAAACGCATATGCAAGACCATACCTATGTATAGATATGTGTACGTGTGTGTGTGTGCGTGTGTGTCTCTCTCTCTATATATATATGCATATATATACATGTATGTACACGTGTATACATGTGCTCGTATACGGAGGTATACGGAGGTATACAGGTAAAGATAGGAAGACAGAGAAAGAGATAGGTAAAATGACTGACAGATAGAAATATAGACGGACTGATAGACTGACAGGTAGACAGAAAAGTAAATAGGAGATAGGTGAACACACAGATCGGCCGGGACGTCGTTAGCTGGGTAGACGGATAGATATATGGACAGACAGGTGAGTAGAGAGGCAGGTGGACAGACACGTAAATACGTAAGCAGTTAGGTGGAAAGATATATAGACAGAGAGGGAGTCAGGAGGGTACAGAGACAGACGGACAGGTTCACAGATGGAAAAAACAAAGTTATAGAGACAGAAACAACAGATGAAATGTAGACGGACGGATCGCCACATAGACAGATACACAGGCAGAGAGAAAAAGGGGCGAAAATGGGAAAGAAGAAGGAAACAGCGATAGAGATACACACACATACACGGACAAGCTCACATACTCACTTACACACACGTTTCTCCTGAATTTCTGTATCAAGAAGGTCGACAAAAAATCGTGCCCCACCTGTGGATATTCTGGTACATCTGCAGGGCTGCCTCTGGGACACCGTTTCTCGTGTAAATTTCTTCGGCGACATGAAATTCCTTCTTCAAAATTGAGAGCCTATCACACGGCAAACACGCGACACCACCGGGCGCGCGGGCAGGCCGCACGACACTCGAGAGGAAGATGTGTGGGCTCAGAGTGAACAAGAAAGGAAAAAAGAAACTCACGAAACTCTCCGCTCATAACGTCGCGGTGATCTCTACCACGACCACCTACACCGCTTCACAGCAAAAGGACAGGAAATTTACACTTTTGCAGGAAGACACTCATGCCTTGTTGTTCGATACGTCCTCGGCCTAGGGGGAACTTGTTCTTTTGAGTGTGTCCTGCTGGGCTGAACAGCCTCTTTCTACAAAGCCACACACCCGTGCGTGTCTCTGTTTCACAAAGCGCAGATGGGCAACTCTGTGTATACGTATAATTGTGGACTAGTGTATTTATGAAGTTCAGTACGTACGAATATACATTTGTATGGGTATGTCCATATTCAATCAAATACACAGATATATGTTTACATGAGTAGAGACAAGACGGCATCAAAATTTGTATGTATACATATGTGTTTAGCAACGTGGTTTGGTTGCGTCAGAGTAGCTAATATGTATATGTATGTATGTGTTTCGATTGATATTTCCACACATTTCTTTGATCTATACAGGTGTCCGGCTGAGCGTTTTATGAGTAAGAAGGCCGCCAGCTAGGGACCACCACCAGCAGTTTGTGCATACGTGTAAAATGACTTTGGAGACTCTTGGACTTTTCATGTCCTGGTGTTTGTTCGTATTTCACGGATACTTGCTCTACTTCTAGGAGCTACGTATACACAAACGTGTGTGTATGTGCGTCTTCACTTACAAACTGGCCTCCCACTCAGGTATGGACAGAGAAACAGAACAAAAGAAAGGAGACGAACGAGAGGAGAGGAGCGAAGAAGAGGAGCAGAAAAGGAAAGTGCAAGGCGTACAGGCCTGCGTGCGCGGGCTATTTGCACTCCTCATGCGCACGTTCGCATACGCAGAACCGGCAAAAGTCTATGAGAGAACTACAAATAAATACATATGTTAGCTGTTCGGACGCAGTCAAAGGTTTATGTGCTACACAAATAAGTGTATGTACCGAACATTGTCTGGTGTTCGCATATATAGATGACGTAGGTGTAAATTTTGCAGTGTTTCAAGGAATCGTGCCGCCATGACCCGAACACCTCGTAAACCGTTATAACCGCCTTTTTGGCTTTCCTTCTCTTGTAGGCATCTGTCTTGCCTTTTCTTCCCTCTAGTGTCTATACACATGTGGAGACAGGGTAACTCTTCACGCGCCGTCCACACAAGATATTCAACGGCGATACCTACACACTTGTACGCCGGCGTATACTTGCACGTATACATGTGCAAAAACATCTCCAATACACACACACAGGCGTATCTATAAAGAATGCCTAGATTGAATTTAGAAATGTCAAGGGCCTCTACCTTGCCTCAAGAGAATCATCACTTGACAGCTTCTTTTCCGCGGGGTAAAGACAAGGTGTCAACAACGCTGTGCCAACACTACAAGCTGCTGCTGCCTCTGCTGCCTGTGCCTCTGCTGCTGCTGCTGTTGATGTTGCCGCTTCCACTGTGTGCAAAAAGATCGCAGCTGCAGCGTCTCCGCTTAGGGAGTAAAGAATCTGTGCTTCTGTGGCCAGATTCTCTGCTGCTGCCGCGCGGGCCAGGTAGCGCAGCAGACTTTCTCTCTCAGGTAAGGGAGATGAAGAAGAACTGGACAGCAAAGAGGACGAAGGGGAGGGGGAGGCAATTAAAAGACGGATGGCCTGACGCACCGTACACAACCAGCAGCAGGAGGGAGCAATCGCACGCGGGCAGGGCCAAGCGAAAGGCGAAGAGCAGGGCGGTTGAAAAGCAAACAAAGCGGGTGACCGTGATCTGGCAAGGGAGAGGGGAGAGCACTAAGGAGTAAAGTGAACACAGCTGGCAAAGACGAGTATAGGAAAAGGTTGAACAAGGGAAATAAAGCAGGAAAATACAGACAGGGAACTTCAGAGAGGAAACAACGAATACAGGGAAGGTAGCGAGTTGTACAGGACACGACCAGGGAAGCTGTAAACAAATGCATGGACGCCCTTTGTCTGCATCTAGCAGTAAAAGACGGAGAGTGAAAAGCGAGGACATCCACGACAGCAAGGGTAAGGCAACGGTGTACAAACGCAGCTTGTACGGAGGTTCCGACCTTACTCAACAGCAGCAGAAGGCAGTATTTACCGACGAAAATTATCTGTGCTGGTAGAACACTAAGCGGTTACCTTACACGTGTAACTATAAGGATACATATTTGCACACACCTTCACAGAGGCTTCAGATGATAATCAGTAGTTACTCCAGAGGTTTGAATATTCACACACATATGTACACATGTGGATATATACACGTATGAGAGAAAGCTGGTGCTACGAGAATATACAGGTATACATGTAGCCACCAAATAAGCAAAGAGGAACGGACTACTGATACATAAAAAGAAAAAGATAGGTCCATCACAGGTTGTCGGTTCGGGTGTGCAGAAGCAAGAGCTACTCCCTGGGGCAGTGGCATAACTCGTCAGAGACAAAGGTGTACCCTTCTCGTAAAACAGCGTGTCTCGTCTGCATACTGGCACGGTGCAAGTATTACCTGAAATACCTAGGAAAGCTGGTGTCTACTTCTACATTTTGGACCCTGGAGGTTGTAGACACGCTGTGTGCAATGCGTCGAAGTGAAACGATAATGTGCGGAAGGAGGATGGTGCTCAACGGCGCATGTCTACGTAGAGGCACAGGGCTGGATCGGTGGGTACACGCCAGTGTTTAAAGTTCTGTTGCGTCAGGAAATACGGACGAGGTGAGGAATGGTACCTAAAAGTAAACACAGACACGGCAGTATGTGCAAGAAGAATTGTTACGCACGTGCCCGTAATAGTACTGTAAGAGACGACACGTTAACGTAGTTAACGCAGCTCGGTACGCGGGGATGGCAGATGATGAGTGTCCTAAACAGTGACAGCTTGTGAAGTCTCTCCCAATTTTGAAAATGGCTCTGCACAGAAACGGCTGTAAGTCGTCTGTCCTATGTATTGCCGGTTTGCAAATACTCCTTCAAATCCGCAAAACTCCTTTCTCACGTAACAACAGGCATAGACGGGGCTCGAAGAGCAGAGAACTCCGCGCCTGAGAGAAGGGAGCCCGCGCCGTGCAGTTGTCTGGTGTGCTGAAGTGACGAGAAGCCGAGCTGCACGCGAATATACAGCTAGCCCCTGTCAATGTTTGGCGACCGCAATACAGCTTCGAGGACGCATCCGTGCTCTCCTATTTAACTGCTCACTGAAAGATAATCCTTTTTCTTAGCGTAGGCAGCGAGTGCCACAAGGGATTCGGTGAGCTGCTCGTGCTGCAAGTGCCGTGCGCCTGCGTCGGCCAATACGACTTCGCATTTCTTCCCCGGAAACCAACGAATGCCCTGCAAAAAAAGACCTGGATCTACTTCTGTTGTAACAAGCGTGTCCTCGTCCCCCACGTCGTACCTGAGAGGCAGCACAAGGAGCGCCCGCCCGGCCTCAAGCTGAAGAATACCACCAACTCGCCATATTAATTAGCTTTACAGAAGGGAAGAAAGGAGGGATGGTGTGGACGTGATACATTTATAGATATGCGTGCTCACACATGCCTGCGTGACAAGGCAGTCACACATGAATACAGCGAAAAACCGTAACAAGACAAACCTCTCCGGAGTGTGACGACGAAGCTTCTGGCTCTAATATATATATATATATGTGAATGTATGTGCGCATAAACCTGAAAGACACACCTGTGACACAAAGATGATACCAAAAGACCTTCCACGAGGCAAAACGATGCATATAGTTGAAAAAAAAAAGACTTTAAGACACGCAAGGAAGTTTATACGTACGAATCTATGCGTGTATACACGCAGAACGACGGCAAGCCAAGAACCGCGGATAACGAGAAATCGATACGCGTATGTTTGTATATACTTAAGTACATACGTACGTATATACGACAAAACCGCCTTCTTTTGAAAGCAGGTGCGAAGCAGTACAACGGACCTGCCTCTGTATGTGTGTGTGTGTGTAGGTGTAGGTGTAGGTGGAGACGTGTGGCGGCGTAGGCGTAGGTGTTTGTAGGTATGTTGGTGTCGGTGTAGGTAAACACATGGTAGACACGTGTCTTCTACAAAGACGTGATAGCTTACCACACGTGCAGCAGGCCTGTTACGTGTTGCACAACGATGGTCGGGGAATTCGGAATTCGCCTAACTCGACGGCAGCCTTCAAAAATCGTTTCGCTTCGTCTGTTCGATAGATGCAGTAGATGTAATTTTCCGGTGTTGTCCAGCACAAGCAGCTCTTTCGCACTGCAGGCATATATCAATCAGCGCATAGACGCCGGAGCGTTTTTTACGGAAAAGTAGCGGGTATATTTCAGGTAGCACCTTGGTGCCGAAACGGTTTTCACGGAGAAATTGACGTCTGGTGGTTCTATCGGCGAAAGTGACGCTTAATAAAGGTGAAGCGTTTGAGCTGTCACCGCACTGACGCAGATATTCTCCTGAAGTGTTTGCGGGTTCTTACAGTGACAGGCTACACGTTCGCAGATTTATACTTCGTTCAACTTCCTTAGATACACGCGATGGTTCGTCCGAGAGGGCTCGGCTGGGCCGTCCATATTCCTCACTTGTGAATAAGCGAGTGTGCACAGTTTTTATAGCGTAAAAGCGGCCATCTGTGAGGAGTCACTGGCAGCCCTGCTTTCGTATATTTACTTCCTCAATTCGTTCTACAACACGATACAAAAACACTTTCACCATATTAAACATACAGAGAATATATATGTATCTCTATATGTGTATGTACAAATACATACGCCCACAAGATAAGAATTACAATGCTGTCTCCCACGTTTTGCTGGTCAAGAAGAGAGAGTAAAAGCATTTTCAGGTACAGGCGCGAAAAATATCTGTGTAGAAGGCAGCTAAAACCCTATGTTCGCGGGAAATTTTCACGAGTTGGATGTCGAGAAACTTTCCGTTTCTCTAGGCACTGTAGCGACTCTCGTACTGCGTTGATTAATCGAAACACACCACTCTGTGTAAGAGCCCTTCAAGCGACCCGAATGTGGTACGCAAAGATTATATAAATGGTCTTCACAGTGTGTACGTACGAAATGTCATTCCATTCTTTCCGCTCCTGTACTACACGAGAAAAAAGTCACTCCACTTCGGCAAGCTGAAGACAACGTACCATAGTGCATGCTTCGTGAAGGAGTGGCCACCGTATATTCGCGTTTGCTAGTGTAATTCCGTTTTTGAAGAAACTGCACCTGCCTGTACATGTTTTCGTGCTTGTAGATGCATAGATCGTGTGGAAACGTGTATGTGTATATAACATGCATGTGCGTACAAGTATACGTGTGCAGAGAAATGTACGCGCCGGAAGATTGTCTACGAAAGCCTATCCTGTATTTATAACACTTCTATCCGTGGATATGCCTGCGACATTCCGCATATAAGGTGACACAAGAATGGAAGCTGGCGTGAATAGGCTTTTCTGAGTGTATTCACTCTCGTTCAAAATCATTTCTCCACAAACTGTGGACGCTACCTTTCGTCAAGATCGATCCACTGAATAGTAGTGTTCCAAGGTGCGTCCAGTAGAATTTGGTTTGTCTTCATTTCTACCACCCTATATCAACGAAGGAGCACACAAACAGTTTGTCTTGTTCAAAAGCAGACATACAGCTCTATTGCCCAAAGTTGATTTGCCTTCATGTCTACCGCCCTCTGCAACAGAACGACACCTCAAAGCTCCTGTTTTTGTTGTCAAAAACACAATTTTAGTTCGCTGCGTTCTTACTACACTGAAAGCGGAATGGATCATTTTGCTCGCCCCATCTTTTTCTTCTCGAAAACAGTTGATTTATACAACCCGAAATTATCCATATATGCTTACAGGGTAAGTGGTGCACTGCCTATTTGCACGTGCAGGTACGTAAACGTATTGTGGTTATACCTTACGTATATAAACTACACTTATTTACGAATCCAAGGGACGTGGTGGTTTTGATAACACTTCGCAGATGAAGGTGCATGAAAGGAGATTCTACGCGGACAACAGTATCGCTCGTCACAACTCCAGTCACACTGCATCATTCAATTTCTACGCGTTCGACGTAAAAAATTGCGTTCGACATAAAAAATTTGGAAAGGCTATGAAATCATTTAACCCCATGTTGACATGCGACAACCGCAGGAGATCTTGCAAGGTGATTGTAAATGTGGTTCAAAGGCAGTTATGCCCCTTGCACGCGTTAACGTCTACGTTTTAGAAAGTACTTTTTGTTCTGTGGGGTAGAGTAGGTAAGAACAGGAAGAGCCAGCTCGTTACTCTCAGGTAATACACGATTCCTCTGCAATTCCACTTTGCTGACACTGCGTGGACTTCTCATCGCCACCTGTATGCAGAGTTGAATATCGACTTCGTGTACAACAGTTCTGTATGTCTATTAAAAGAAAGCCAAGGAAACCACTAACACTCTTCACCTACCTGATGTACGTAGATGTGGGCAGATACGCAACTATATAGCTAGGGGGAGCGGCGTCCTGCAAGCAGAGGCAAACAATAACTGTACTCATCTAGAATCAGTAGCGAGGAAACCACTAATAGGCTTCTGTCACATACCTGATGTTCGTGGATGTGGGCAGATACGCAACTATATAGCTAGGGGGAGCGGCGTCCTGCAAGCAGAGGCAAACAATAACTGTACTCATCTAGAATCAGTAGCAGTAGTAGTAGTAGTAGTGGTAGTAATAGCAATGATAATACTGGTAATAATAGAAGTTGCAGGAGAGCAGTAGGAGAGGCGTTGCTGTAATTACACTAGCTGTAGATAGTAGGCTGTTTACGGTGTGCAAGTGCAGGATGAATAAGAAAAATGTTTTCTTTAGCTATTATAGGATATTGTGGCCAGAGTAACAGTACTGTAACTATGGTGCGTATGGGTCTGTTGATATAGGTATGTGACGTGCATCAGAAGGACATTTCCCTGAGTCGGTGGCATAAGAATAAGGGATTTGAACTCAGACAATGAGGGCAATCAAAAGGTACAGCTGGACCCACTGAGTTGCAGCAGGAACTGGTGAGTGTCAGTGTAACTGTTGAAAAATACCAACTCTTCTATTTGGTTCGCCCCGGTCAAAGTGTAGGGAAAAGCCGTCGTAGAAATGCTGGATATCTGCGGGAAAAGAACTATGTCAACGTTCCGCCGGCCTAGAAGTGGTTTTGTTCCCCGCTTTCACTTCGCAGTCGCTGGTGTGTGTGGAGTACTAGAATTTTATCTACGTGACGGAGTTTATTGATGCCCTTGAACTATTTGGTATCAGGCAGATACCAACCAGCACACGTTTTCTCACTCTCACCACGTAGCCGACAGAGTCTGCTATGTCGTCGTAATAGTAACTTCGTTTTCCCGTAAGCGTTGTAGTTGGTACTAAACATTTCGTTAACAGCGTATTTTAATTATCTACCGCACTCCATAAATGGCATTAGAAGCACGTGGACATAGAGAGCGACTGTGGGTTGGGCACGCAAAATGTTCCTTCCTCACGCAGACACAGGGAGAGTGGTTAGTGTCCACACTTACCACGTGGACGTCTATGCGAAATACACCACACACGTGGACGTCTATGCGAAATACACCACACTCCTTCCATTCAAGTGAGGCATGTGAGTTCGACAAAATTCTGTAGCAGTGGGTTCCTTTGTTTTTGTGCACGGAGTCAGACGGATAACTAATTTCATTTTTACTAGCTATATCCTCATGTACGTGTATGACAAGCGTACGCGTGCGCACACACGTGTGTGTGTGTGTGTGTGTGCGTGTGTAGACAGAATGAGGTGTGTCATAATTTCTTCAAAGAATTCTTACCCCGTAGAGTTGTGCAGAAACCGTGTGCTTCGTGAAACAGTTGCTGCGAATTGTTCCTGTAGACGCCCCAAAGAAAAGGGATACTGCGTGCGCGTATGTCAAATCAGATCACGTCGTAAAAAAGAAGAATTTGCCGCAGTGTCTAGTCTTTTGAAAGAAACGCAACATCTTCATATAGGAGTCTTCGTGTCTACCTCCCGTGCTTTCTGTACCCTGGCGAGGCTCACCGCATTCTTTCAATGTTCAGCGTCTCAAAGGAGGAACCTCCTCGACTGTTCAAACCGCTTGTGTCTTTCTAAATACCTACGTTGTGTCAGGAATAATCCCGAAACATGTTTCACCCTTTCAGCACACGCGCTGTCCGTACGTAAAAATCAGTGTATTGAGCTGTGTTACCTTTGCTGTATCAAATATCGTCATGCTAGAATGTAATGATGCACGCAACTGCAGACTGTCTAAGCACACCTAAAAAGGCCTTCAGCTGAAGTAACCACGACATTTTCTTCACCCTGAATGAGCGTGCCGACTTCAGAGGTGTTAACCCTGTATACGTCTAAAAAGAGGTGTCTAATGCAAGGGTTTTATCTGTACTTTTCTAACGCTTTTTCGGAAAGAAACGTACTGACTGCTGCGTGTCACACACATAGCTGCACACACACATACAAGTCACCTTCATCAAGTTTCTGACTAACCTGCCACGTTGGTATCGCCTAGGAAAAGAACTGTGACAAGGTCTTCTCCCTGCGAAGAAAAAAGTGTCAAGATGAACTTAGAGGGGTTCAGCATTCCAGACGTCGGCGTCCCGTTCACTATTGCTTTCCCCACGTGAATGCACATAGTCGTAAGTGTCAGTATGCGGACAAGCTTGTGTACCTCTAGTTCGGCTTATCTGTATGCGTTTGTCGATGTATACACTTGCACACTGATGTATAATTGTAATATGTGGTGACGTTTTCTTGCACGCACGCACACGCATGCGCATACCTCGTGTACGCAGCAGTTCGTTACTTCAAGGTGCCGACAGGCTGAAAAGGCACTTCAAAATTAGACGGATGGAAAGGCTCTTCTGTTGTAACGGTATCGTAAGCAGTCTTCAATTAGGTAGAGGCAGACCGCTGCTTTTTCACGTGTAAGCAGAGAATAGTGCAGGCGAAAAAGCTACATGTACTTGCACGAGTGTCTGTACCTGTGTACATATATATACGTGGTGCGTCGCAAGGTGCAAATATTGCAGGGCGAGGCTGAAATGTTACAGACACAAGATCCACATATATCCGTATGTGTAGTATTCCACCTCGTCGCTGCCGTCGAAATGATGCAGCTGAATTTACGTACACATGGCTTCCCAATAATCCGTGCAAGTAATTAGCCCTACATCCGTGGGTCTATGGTGTGAGGTTTGGTTGCAGAAGATTAAGTTTACTGTTGTTTAAATTATTGGAGACAGTTTTGTCTTTCGCGTGCTAGGGTCCTGTTGCGTGAGTCTTGATAGTATCATTTGCAATACAACAAGCTACGGTGATGTCCTGCAGTTTTTCAAAACCTTTATACATACTACGAATGTATACACCCGTGTTCGGACTGGAATATGTGGTCACACAACAAGATGAATAAACACGGTGGCATGTGTGTATGTATACACGCATATCAGAGAGATTGAGAAAGAAGTGCTGATACATGCATATGTACTACTTTTGTATCTGCACATAGGCTCACACAGGGTCGCTAAGGTGGAGTGACGACGTAAGCCTGCGGAGACTCGCGTACGTGAGCGATAAAGCCGAAGCCAGCAGGCGTGAAAGTGAAAAGTCCTCTCCCGGCCCAAGTACGTTTTACATGGGATGAACGTCCGGTTTCGACGTCACCTAGAATGACACATTCTTCATTTGAAGTGTGTACAACGAGAAATCGGTCATCTTGGACCTGTACGCTTTCAATACAAGCGTCCTGCTGCTGAGCACCGGGGACGCTGAGAAGTAGTTTTTTCCCGTCTTCAATTCTTCGTGCTGAAACCTAAAAAGGACAGGGATGAGCTGGATTGTTTGTTGGTGTGATGGAGGCAATCTTACGTGTAAGCGAGGACACCCGCCGAGACGGTCGGGTACAGGCACATGCTCAGACATCTATGTGTAATGCCTTAGACACACATGAAAGATCTTTCAGGTCATCAATATCCAGACCGCTCTTCCTTATTCCTGCGGCACAGCGGTGGCGCAAATGCGTATATGTGGTGTGTCGTCCACAGAGGGAAGAGCAGCTCAGAGTTAAAACCTGCTGTCTGCAGTGCCTATCCACTCGACCTTTCGAGTTCTCCATATACACAAATGGTGACAAATAGCAGTCGACCAGTCTAACGTATGGATCAATTTTCCACAGATGAAATTGCGGACAATATAATACACATGAGGTGGGACCTGGATAAATCCGCTACTGATAGTCTCTCGTGCACGGATAGAAGACGGTACGAGGCCTTATCTCTGCGCTCCGGCCGAGCACTTGGTATCGCCTACGTAGAAGTATACACTCGCAGTCGCCTGGTGTGTATATGCAGCATAAAACGATGTCAACGTAGATATGTATACTTCCACATACATATACGTACGTACATGTGTGTGCACGAGCGTATAGCTATGAATGCAAGCAAGCACACGTGCGTCTACAAAAAGATAGGTTTTTCATTATTTGTCCTCGACCGTATTTATAGAGGTATAGGCATATGCTGCGCTTCAACCTGTGCACCATTTAATATCTGCACGTGCGTGCACTCGGGGGACGATGGTTGTTAAAAAAATGCTGTCTCTAGCCTCAGCCTTACGGCTGAAGGAACCGTTAAGGCCTTCACGGATGGACCTGCGCATGCTTGCAATACATCTGTTGTAGAGTAGATATGTAACAAGAAGGCCCGTGTCGCAGGTGATAAGGATACACTGACAATATTTGCATTACACACTCAAATAATTTAGAAGTCGCCTTTGTACGCGGATGCCCATACACATCCCGTGTATACACATATATGTATGTAATGTGTAAGTGTCATGATGTACACACAAGTACAAATATGCAGTGGTGCCTCCTCCAAAGACACACACGTAGTCTGTGCGTTTTCCGCCGCAGGAACCTACTGTTGTCGGTGACAAAAAGTCAAATTCAAAGGACTTTTTCCACCAAGCTTTTCTTCTGGGGAAATCAAAGCACTCCACGACGCCCGTGACTGACCCAGCGTACAGACTGGACCCTTCGTGATTCCAGCAGAGAGAGGATACTTGAGAAGAACTAAGGAATAGGAGATGGTTGTGTGCCCATTCACTCTTCTCCTGAAGTCAGCCACATTTTTCTACATGAAAACTACAAGATACAATGGGCCAAGAAAAAGAATCGATGAATTATTGTCAGTGTTGCTGCCTCTGTTCCCTGTATTCAGCATCGTCATCTTAGGTCCATCTCAGGAGACCAACTGAAGAGGAAAGACAGACTTTTTGCGAGCGTTTCTGTTCCGTTCATGTAGCTGACGATCCCTTTCAGCAGGAAAGTTTCTCCAAGTTTACATGTTACTCTGTAATATTCACTTTTATCTCCTTGCGTTCCTCGTAAACTGTCCACCTGGCGTCTTTATGGGTGAACGGGAAAGGGTTTGGTGAGGCAAGAGAAAAAGGCTACCCTAGGGGCGTCCCCCGGGTTTTCTTCTTTTGCGTCTCACAAAAGAGATCAACGGGAGTACAGAAGCAAAGTGAACTGGAGTAGAAGTCTGAATGCGCTTTTTCTCCGCTCAAAGCGGCACACCGCTTCTTATAGTAACCAACAACTTGCAGTGTCCCCGAAGACATTTCTCGAGAATAATCGTACTTGCTCCACTGCAAGGGGTTCACCGACAGCTATATTGGCAGATACACAAAAGCGTGTCTAGGTGTCACGGGAGGCAATCAGACAAGCCAGGAAGAACGACCCAGGCTAGTCCCTTGCTAGTTATTCACACATGTATACCTTGCGTGCAACATCACATGTGGATTTTACTAGCTCTCGTCATACCTGCGGCAGAAACTGCACACAGACGCATTATGTGCGACCTTTGTGCAAATGGACAAGGAAGGGTTCTGTGCGTAGTCGCAGACACGGTGAATATTTGGAGTGCAGGTGTAACAATAGGGACGAAGCAGAGACTCAGGTGGCCCGTAAACCTTCCAGGTTTACCGTGCAAAGGGTAAAAACTGTGTCTGGGCGGGTAGGACAGGAGAACGAGCTGCGCCCGGCACAAGAAACAGACAGCCTTATTCAGAATCAAAGTTTTTGTATCGGCGTTACAAAAGTAGCCTGTGTACATCTGCTCACGTCACTATATATATATATATATACATACATATATTTATATATGCGCGCCTTAAAAAAGAGGTCCAGTGCGTAAACTGCAAAGAGAGCGAAGCCGAACAGGAACTTATCCGCGACATCTGACGCTGCGAATCTTCTCTTTCCTTGCTGTCTCGGAAGATTGAACACCAGTGTAATGAACGGTTGTGCCTTCGCGCGTCCACGCGAATCTCCGTGTGTCTCCTTCCATCTCTCTCCCCACATATATATATATATATATATATATGTGTAAAGGTGTACTTGTATACGTGCAGTGCTTAGAAAGCGCTTTCGGCGACTAAGTAGGCTGACTCCAGAAAACAATGTATTTATTGGTTGTCCTGCGGCAAGCTTTTCATTCGTAAAGCGTCGTACCGGTTTCTGGTATTCTCCATCTGCACAAATGTTTTGAAACAGAATGATCTTTTCACCCTCTGCAGCCGCCAGCACAAGCCCGTCGGGCCGGAAGGAAAGGCAAGAAATGCGTTGCTCTGCGGAAGACACTGTTCTGAGGTCAATGGAGGATATCTGCATGGCAACATCAATTTTCACAGCATCCCTTGCATCGCACTCCAAAAAACTGCCAGTGTGTATACATATATATATATAAATATATATATATATACATATATACGTAAGCATATGTGCATAAATACGTTTGCTCCACTTGTAGACATATATATACATGAATGTTTGTGTAATTGTAAGAGAGTTTCATCCGGTATAGGTATTGAGATTAGAGTGTATCAACGTTTGTCATATACCTCTTTACATGTGCTGAGCACATCCCCTCACAGTAGTTGCAATTACAGAAATTGGTGTAGACATACAGTATTGCTACATATCTGAAGCAGTGCCATATTGTAAACGCATTACCTTCCTGTTCTTCTCCGTGTTGCATGTGGACTTACGCGCTCCCTACATATGCGTGAATTTGTTCATTTCCTCTCTCTGTTTTCAGTAAATATATACACATGTGTGCGACGAAAGCACGAAGAGACAATCACATCCTTCCCAGTAGGTGGACAGCTTTTTGGAAGGTTGCGCGCAGACACATGCGCACACGTGTCCTTGCTCACAGCGTATACAGATAGTGGTGAATTTATTTCGACACCGGGAAAGAACACAGAATGTTATATTGGTTCCCCCTAAATTCTGATAGGAAAGCAGTACACGCATCATCTACATCACATTCATATCCATATTGACGCCAAGAGACACTCGTAGGAAGCGAAGCTGGAGGAGCAACACGAACAGCAGCAGGAATTGCAAGAATGTAATAGCAGTGCTAGGTGCGTGGAGAACTATGCCATGTGCAAACGTGGTAGCCGCACGTGTCTCTCCGTAATTCTTTCAGTCTGCTTCCCTCGCAGTAAAAGTATATATACATATGTATACGTATATATTCGTATGTGCCCGTTTATCATTATGTATGACCGTTTCCGCTGTAAAACGAGGCTTTCTGGTGAGGCACCAACACTGAATAACGTGCAAGTGTAGACGCGGAATTTACTCTGCCGTCATATCTAGAGGCATGTAGCCTGGCGGCAAACACGCTGGTTTTATGGATTGAAAACGAGTCATTGCCAGCCATTGCGACTGTCATCCCGCTTCAGTGAATTTTGTTTTCTCAAGCAAGCAAGCAAAAAGCAAAAAACAAGCAATGCGCTTTCTTGTGCACTTCTAAATGGCTGGTGTCTTGTCACATTTTCCGCACGTGACTGCCTACGTATATACCAGTACAATGATACATGTTCACATTTTCACACACACACACACACTCTCTCTCTCTCTATATATATATATATATCAGACTAGCCAAGTGGCTAGTACGGACGTACGTTTGCCTTGGTGCTCATGCGCCTCTGGTCAAAGTAAGTTTATGCAAGAGGTAGAAGTGAGCTCTTCTGCCTATATCACTCCAGAGAAGATAACTACGATATCTTTACCTGACTTCCTTGAAAGTTGAATAGAGCGACTTGAGGATATCTGCCCACTGCAGCAACGCAGCGGCTCCCGTAGCTGACAGCGACAACGTCTGATGGAAACCTGAAAATAGGAAACAGATCTGGAAGCCATATTTTTGGTATGAGTAGTGCCCTGACACCTTACTATAGAGTATGAGAAAGTGGGCGTCAATAGTTCTAAAATTCACGGATATGAGGAGAATCGTATGCTACCAGACTAGCGTACTTATACGTTGCATACTTCATCTTTTTCCAATTGCTAGTACATGCGTATTCCATATTTCATTACGATTGAGGACCTCTTCAAAAGAAGTGCATGCTACAGCTGCTACAGTGAGAGCTACCGTGGAGGCCTACGCTCGCTAATCCAGCAGTGAAAGTGGTTCCCTTTCATTTAAGGAGTGCGGATGACACATCTCTCGCTACACGTGGACACAAATGTGTAAAACTGGGCAAACGAGGATGTAAATTTGTTACTAGACCACGTACACGCATCATTGCAACTTTAATAGTGACCTGTATATGTACGGAAGTAGAATACTATTACCTATGCATACTGCTATACATGACGACACCCGACACTCTGAGGCCAGATGTGTTCTTTCCTGCCTCTGATGCATTATTACACATACAACTTGCCGTCCATTTTAAAGTACATGTGTCCATACATACATATGTATACAAACGTTGCCTGTATGCTGTGTTTCGCACACCTACTACATTCGTTAATAGCTACTATGTACCTACAAGGTAGAAACAAGCTTGCAGAACAGCAGTCTGAAGCCACTCAGAACAAGGGACTTTTACGAGTGTAGCAAGAAAGAATTAGCATGAACTCCGCACTGGGAAAGGAGAAACCGGTGGAAAAGTGCCAGTAGCTGCGTCAGCGCTGAAAGCGCAACTGCTGCAATTGGACGACAACCTAATTTTCAGCTGACACGGCAGTACCCGCCAGCGCAGGCTCCGTTGCTCTACCTATTTTCACAGAGAAGAAGCAACTCACGTCTCTCATTACGTATTCCTAGGAATGTGAAGTGGAGAAGGAGAAAGCAGGGGTATTTTACGTGCACACCGAGACACACAAGCAGATTTCCACGTGGGCCACTGTACCTAGATGTGTACCGATGTATGTGTGTATATACAACAATTGGCCCGCCTGTGCACTGATACCGTGAAGCCGAGCAGAACTCAGACAGGAACACAGAGGCCTAGTAGGGGTGCATTAGAAGGAACAAGACGGAAACAACAAAGATTTGAAAGTAGATGCAAAAATGCATGAAGGGTCGCACGAGCAGCTGCTACCTGTAGACAAGAGCAGAAGTGAAGTTTGAAGTCGAACGCTGGACAGAAGAGAAATACAGGTCTCCATTTAAGTGACCGGAAACCAGCAGTTCTCCCGTAGGATTACAGCAGAGGCATGTTACGCCGCTGCAGCAAGGAAAAAAATCAGAAGAAAATTGGTGCAACGCACAGAGTGCAAGATTCGACAGCTGTACAGAAATAATAATCTATACATGTATATCCAAAAATCACTTCACTTTTTTCAAGACGTCTCCGTAAACCTTTATTGGAAGGCGTATTTGCAGGGGAAAAAATCCATGAGGAAACTGACACAACAGCCTGACCAGAGGAGTAGGCAGCTGTACGGAAGCAACGACCTGCACACGTATATCTAAAAACTAGTTCTTCTTTGCTTACAGACCTTTCCATGTAGGCGTGTTGAAAAGTGTAAGTATATGTGTGTATTCGTTTGCATACATGTATACGAGAGACTACTTACGCGCATACCCTTTACATGTACAGTCGTGTGACACTTGCATTTGAGCATATCCATGGCTTCGGCCAAAACAGGCCCCTACGGCCTCAGGCTCTGAACCAACATACGTGAATGCGGCAAACAAGTCCAGTTGACTTTCTCTACGATTAGAAGCCCGGCTGGAGAAAAGGATGCAAATGAGACATGCACACGTGGGTATGTCTGCGGTACACACGGCTACAAGTACGCTCGACTATGGGAAACCGACTTTGTTTACGGTGACTACGCGACATTCCCAAATATCGACCAAGCACGCGGGCCCACGTGTCTCATCTCTTTCCCTCATTTTGTTGTTCATTCAAGAGTACTCCAATTCCAACGACCTCTTTTGAGGCCAGCCAATTGACGCGCCATCATGCGCGCATATATGTAATGGGGTGTGAATGAAGGCTTATACTCCTATAGCACGCAGCCGTTTTATGACCTCTGCTGCTCGTGCCCTTCTGATACGTCATGCGAGGGATCACCTCTTTTTCTCCGATATTGTGCCTGACTTATTTGCTTCAACTTGTGCCAGTCGCAAGCGTCCATTCAGTAAACCGAAGAAAAAGGTATCTTGCAACTGCCTTGGCCACACAATAGCAGTTACAGGCGCATTTGCAGGATACTTCCGGAATACTTTCTTTTCTTTCACGTGGTAGACGAAGACGATGGCATCTGATTGCAAAACTGCCGCCAGCTGCCCATTTGGACTCAAAGCCAACCCTAAAGGAAAGAACACAGAAGTTCCGTAGAAGAGAAACAATTAATGGGTCACACACATACATGTGCGCCTGTGCATCATGTATGAGGACATATTAGTTTATAATGTGTATATACATGTATACATATTCTGGATACCTACGCATCTCCTTTGAATACATGTTAATATATTGGAATAAGGGTACAGGATAGCAGAGATCTGAGGAGGTAAAGAAAAGAATATGAAAGATAGGTAGAGACAGGCACGGACAGTGTACGCACATTACAGAGAAGTACACGTACGTATGAATACACTAGTCTACGAGAATACAATACACAGACAACACTAGAAGAACATGGGACGGCATGATTCACCCAGCCAGTATACCGGCTCCGTGTTCTGCTGCAATAAGGGCGCGACTGGTAATATCTACTGCATGTAACAATAATAGGTTTATGAAGCACAAATTATATCTCTCCACTCAGAAAAGATACTGGACATGTGTGCGTACTGCCCTCTCCCGCCCTTCGTTATTGTGTAATAGTGCAAATACATACACATGTATGTATGTATGTATGCATGTATGTATGTATATATACATACACGCAGATATATATGTAGCTGAACTTTCCTCAGTACGCCTGTCGTTTATTCGCAAGGGTGCTGGCTGCCTTCTGCGCACGTGGTGGACAAAAATTTTCTCCCAGCTGAATGAACCTCCGACTCACCATCAGGCCTCGTAGTTCGCCGCAGTAATGTGATAAATAAGTCCTTACACAGCCGGCCATAAGCGAATATGCACATACCTATACACGTGTATATAATGTGTTTATGCATGTGCGTATGCACATATATTTGTATGTGAGTGTGTACGCGCGCGTCTCGTTCTCTCATACCCCATCCCTTTCCTTCGCCATCTTTTCCAATGTTTACATGTATGTACATCTCTACACTTGTGTGTGTGTCAGTGTATCTATGTGCAGACGTGCACACGAATTTTGTACCCAGGGAGTGGGCGCAGAAAGTAGCACAGGGACAGGCTAATTCCTAAACACATAACTAAATTAAGTTTATTATCCACAATGCAAACACACGTCAAGTGTATTTTAACGTGATGTGCAGCTGGGGCTAAACGAAAGGATCTTTGTTCTCGTTTACCTACCCATATACATGTGTACCATTCAAAACACACACACACACACACACACACAGTGATGGTGATCATCACTCAAACTGTGGCGTCGCAGGTAAGAGGTTCCGAAATATTTATGCAAATTTCTCTACTTCGGAGAGGCGTGTGCGTTTGATTTGTGAGTTTTGAGTTTCCTATATGTAGGTAGGAGGACCATATATAGGCACGCATACCATCAAATATGTCTTATTCCACGCAGTCAAGGATGCCATGCTTTTCCTCTTCAATAGACTCCTTCTTCACGTCACGTAGCGTTTGTTCAAATTTGGGCCCCTACAGAGGTTTTATTATATATGTGCGTATGTAAACACGTACGATCACGCATGGTGGCGCGACCCGCCTGTTTCACATCTACCGCGTATTGCCGATGTATCAATGGGCACTTTGTGACAGTTACCCTGCGTCTTTCCAGAACTGTGAAAGAGTAAGATATGTCAGCGCTGGGCAGAAACAGCCAGTGAAAAAGAGAAAAGCGGCGCAGTTTCTACTTAGACGTTTCTGCCTGTACAACAATGGAAACTCAGATACCTCACTATGCACACAGGCTGGGAAGGAAGGAGGACCAAATTCAAATACACTCTTTCGTAACAGGTGTACGCACGCGCACACGAAGAATCCATAGTGTCCCCTCTCGCATTAAGAGCTGACCCCTCACGCTGTGAAGAGTCTTGCTGCCTTTCGTAGCCGGCCTTGTCGGTAAAGAAGCAACTTTGTCTCCTTTTTCATCGAAAAATTGGATGGTTCGTTCTGCTGCAACTGCTGCTGCGAAAGTGCTGCTGGAGCCGACCCTTTCGACGGCGACTACGCGATGCGCTTTTTCAGCAGCGCGTATCCTATATGTGGCGCTTCTTTGAGTTAACATTTTGAGGTATCAAAGCAAGGGATGTCAATGTCGAAGACACGCTACTTTCCAGTATCAATGTGTCCTACTGAATATCTACACGCACGAAAACATTTATACCATTGTGAGCACATGAGTGGATCACATATGCACACGTAAATGACGCTGAACATTGATTTGACAGAAGGCCTGATACAAAGGCTGTCTGTCGATGGACGCGCAACTGCGACCATCATTCACGTACGTATAGAAGAATATGTAAGCTCGCACATTCAAGAATCGGAACTCCTGGACCTCGCCATTGGTCACAGCAAGCAGATCACACACTGATAGAGGGTTTCTAAAAGCGGGAAGGGGGGAAGCTGTTCGTAAACTGTCGCAGAACGCCAACTTCTAAGAAGGCTCGTCTACACGCATATACCTGCGTAAGGGGTATACATATCTTTATGCGTATACATATGTGTATTCACTTGTACATACGTACTGATACGCCACGGGAGCTCCTGAAGCCGCTGGATCTTCTGCTTTATAAAGTAATCAAGGTAACAGTAACAGGCAGCAGTCAGCGGGAAAAACGGAAAGAGACAAACTGCATCATTGTGCACGTACGCACACACCCTAGAGCAGTGACACGGAAGAGCAGGAAAAAAAGAACTACAGGCGTAATTTTACTCTGATCCTTCGGCAATACAGAAGAATACATTCTCATTCTCCCTCGTTTTGCAGTTATTTCTCAGACACTATCTACTTATGCAACTCGATGTGTATTTGGCGGACAGCCAATGATGTTAGCTATGGGCTGCATTTCTGTCTTAGATTCGCGCACGTCCAAATGAAAAAGAGGACTGTTAGGGACGGCGAGGTTTTTCATACAGAAGAGGACGACACCGAGAAGCTGCACTTATGAAGATTTCGACAAATGCACCATAGTAACGGTAGCCAGAAAAGAGGAAAACATACTTGTGCACCTGCCTGCTCCCAAAGTATCACATGAAGACAAGAAACACGGGACACAGGCCGGTATTTCCATCCTACCTACGCCGGTACTTGTCTGTGTACTACTGTAGGCTACTAGGGACACCCGAGACTCTAGTGCGATGTCGGAACTAAATGAGACAACTTTTCACAGTTGCAGTATGTGCGTAAGAAAAAAGAAGGTAACAAATGGTTGGCGGTCCCACAGGTGATTCTTCTTGATTGTCGCCCGCAGCGTTGGGAATACCGAGATCTGTTAACAGCTTGAGGAAAAAGGGAAGGAAAGCGATTTTGTGAACCTTAATGTTTTTTTAAAAATTTTGTAATCATGTCGGAGTACAGGACACTCTTTGTGCCTCACTTTTTCTCGTTCAGCGCCCTCAGAACTTGAAAATTTTCCCGGCAACCACAGCAGTAGGTTTATGCGCTACAGAGAGGTGAACATGTGGGGAGTGTGCGTAAACGCGTATACGGTTGCAAGGAGGAATTAGTAACACCATTTACAGGGAATGAGATCTGTTTGTCTTGCATCGTTCTTGCCTTCCTGCGAGTTTACAATCTGGGCGAATTCAGAAGACTTGGGGTCCTCTAAGTCCAGCGGTGTCTAGCGCCGCCGTCGGTTTGTGTATGGGTGCGAATAAATGTACGTACATATATATATATATATATGTGTATCTACAGGGAGACTTGCGCATTTACACATGTATGCGTTTCTATATATACATATATATACGTCCCAGAAGACTACTCCGGCAGCGGAGGATTTACAACGTCGCAAATGCGGTTTTATACATTGTGAGCTGTGTAGAGATACTCGAGCTGTGTGATGTACCATCATTGAACTTTGTTATACGGCAAAGATGGACACTTGCGCAAAAGCACGTTTGCCCAAAAGGTGTCCTAGATGCTTTCGCCTATCAACAGTTGAGGCAGGCCTACGAAAGGGCGTAGCTTACTGCTGCTTAGCTGTGAAAATTCTCCAGCCGGTGAACTGAACGCTTTTTATCAAAGTAGCTATTAGCAACGGGGAAGGAGTGGATGACATGCACAGGAAAGAGGCGAAAACTACGCAACGGCGGGGAGACATATATATATATATATATGTATGGAGAGAGAGAGATAGGTAGGTAGATAGATAGTTAGATAGATAGATTTAGATACATACATACATACATACAAGCGTGCACGTCTGCATGTATGTACGTACGTGTGCATGAACGTATGCATGTATGTATGTATGTGTGTATGTATGTATATATGTATATATGTATATATGTATATATGTATATATGTATGTATGTATGTATGCATGTATGTGCGTATGTGTGTGTGCATGTGTTTTTAGAGTTGCCGTTGTGGTTACGGTGTGTGCATACAAGAGAAATCAACGAATATCAGAATGTCCTGCAGAGGTGAACAGACTACCAAAAGCAATGGAACAACAGCTTCCTCTTGTTAAAACACCAGTGCAAACATGTTGAAGTTGCTTCATTTAGGATGTGCATACGCTCAAAGATACGTGTTCGAAGAAAAGGACAGGCAGGGATGGATTGAACGTTGTCTCATGAGCTTCCTGGTGCATTTCTAAGTGGCGCAGCAAGGCCGCAGCGCGGAATAAATGCCATAGCATCGCAAAAACTGCGGAGAAGGCGACACTAATGTCTAAAATCTACCCCCAGTTTTAAGGTATATTCCACTGCGCGCCCGTAATCTTTTGTTTCCATCATGACTCTCCGCTCGTGGCAGTGCTGCGGCCACAAAGCTCTGCCGGAGCAGAAGAAGTAAGAAGGAGAGTACGACTGTTGTGGCTTTGAAAAATTTCCGTGCTGGTAAATGTTGACTGTTAGGTAAAAGAATGTATATATGAATGTCCACGTGTCGAACGTGGGTTCACAACATTATACAGGTGCACGGCGTTGTAGATTTCTCATCACGTGATCTGCCAGACACTAGCAGACAACAACGCGGAGCCTTTTGTTTCCACAGTTTGTGGGATTTAATGTAAAAAGTGAACGCCTATTGTTGCGTCTGACGTGTATAAGACTGATCTTTCAAAGAAGCAAGCTGTAATCCACACGCATCCACACACACCTTCACGACGGTTTTTCTGTATCCGTAGTTCAGAATCAAATTAAGGACCTCCGAAGTACACATGAAGTTTGGAATGCTTTTCCACAAACAAAACGTCATATTCCATATATGTTAGAAGCTAGAAACGATGACGAAAAAGGGGGCCCGAGAAAAAAAGGGCGAAGTCTGGCTTAGCCATGGGCATACGTTAAATTAGAAAAGACCTATTGGACCTTGGATACACATCATCCGCGTTCCTTCGTGCTGATGAAAATTAGTCGGGCACGACGTTTAACGGATATTTCAGCAAGTGTGCTCCAGAACTGATCTGCACGTAGATGTGTGCCTAGTTTTGTGTCTTGGGAACATCTCTTGATGTATATCTCTATACGGGCATATACGCGCCTGGGAGGGCCTTTACAGATTGAACTAACGGATGAGGAATCAGTAAGCATCTACTCATTCAAGACTATATATACTCACGTAGACTCATGTACACATGTCCAGGCGTGTACACGGGTGTAACAGCATCGATTGCTCCGGTCCCTCGAGGAAGGTGGGAGATCTACTGAACGAGCGAGAAAAGTATTACCCTACCTCTTCCGAACTACTTCGATTTACAACGGATGGAAGTCACACCGTACTTAACACGACTTATATTAATCACCAATTAAAGTTGGTGACAAGGAAGAGGAGCGGAGAAATAATATTTCTCGCCAGAGAGTACTCGATCCAAAATCGCTCATCGCGTAGATCTACGCGTGCGTGCGTGCCCGGCGGACGCGGTACTTACGTAGGTCTACACACGTGCACACACGTACATGTAACACCTTGGGCGAAATAAAGAGGAGCTCAAGAAGTTTATTATTTCCGGGTAGTAAGTCATGTATGAGACTCGGTGGATGACGGTGGCTGTTTACAAAATACGTACGCGTATGTGTGCGTATGAGTTACAGCCTTTACCGCGGACTCCGGTCACGCGCGTGGGGCGCTACGGTCGTTCACATGTATGCACGGCTACATGTGGTCGTGTGTGGCATTTACGTACACGACGAATATAAATACTCACACGTACACACTTACGAATGCGTAGCACATCCTATATCAACAACTCAACATGTTCACGTACTAATGTCTGTGAGCTTACATACATATAGAAAGAGGGAGATAGATAGATAGACGGATATGAGGAGGCTGGTTGGTATATACACATATGTAGAGAGATACAGATTAAGGTTACCGATGGCCATACACGGATGCCGGTAGACGCGTTTAGAAGTCTTTAGCGTGCAAAGCTACAGTCCTTCTCGGGTACCTTTCTCTTCTCTATATATTGCGGAGTATGTGTGTTAGCAGGACTGCTCGATGTACTAGCAGGCGTACTTAAGAATGCTTTATTCCTGTTTACAGTTGACGTCGTTTGAAACACAGTTATTTTAGAAGGAAGGCTTACTCCATGTTGCTGAACTCGCGCGGGAAGGAGGTTCAAGTAACCTTTAAATTCGCACTCTCTGCAAAATATGCACATAGGTGCAAATACAAAACTACGAATCTACGTCTCTGTCCAGATATAAATGCGTGTGTGTATACATATATATGTGTGTACACAGATTTGTGTACGTGTGTATAGCTAGTGCTTTCTGAACGTACACAGCTACTCTATCCATGTAAAATATATACTCGTGTGCCACATACCTCCTAGTACACAGACAGGATCCAATTTGTGCGTACAAAGATAGCTAATCTATCCATGTCAAATATATATTCGTGTACTGCATGCTGCCTAGTACACAGACGAGATACAATTTGTACTCAAAACGTTTCCCGTCAGCGACGTGTGGAGGCGTCATTTATACGGATGAGGGTATTGGGCCGGGCTTGCGTCGGACATCTGAGTGTATGTGATCGCTGTTAGGTGCACCGCTGCACACCGAAGTTCAATATTTGTAGATATTCGTAATATCTCTTTGCTACCTTTCTTCTCTACCTTTTTAACTGCACACGGAGGACTTGCCTGTTACGCCTGTAAATCAAGCATTATTGTCGTTGTTGTTTGGCCGTGGTCTTTGGAGCCGCGGTGTTGCTTAGCAGCTGGACAAGGCTTCTTCAGCAAAGGTGGTGCGATCAACCGCAAGAGGAGAACCACGAACTGTAAATAGCATGTATTTGGTGACCTTTCCATTGCTCACGTCTTCAAGAGTTACCAGTCTCCTGGGATTTCTCCTGCACTTATTCGTGATGGTTGTAGCAGAATTTGGGCAGGAGGCAGTGGAGTCGAAGCATACTAGAGCGTCTGTCTCTAGATATTACTTTTCTTCTTGAGCATCCATTTGCTGCGGAGTGTCTCCGCTTACTGTGGAGTGACCAGTAGCACACTGTTGACACCTACAAGCGCTAATCGTGTGGAATAGTAACTGGTGCTACGGCTGGGAGATGGATGACAGCAATAAGAGAACTGATAATTTCCATGTATAACAAGAACCGTTGCAGCAGTGATAAGACCACGGCCTGTGACAGGTGAAATGGTACCGCGTATGCGTAAAAAGAATTACGAAGGCGACCGTTCTGCAGCACCGCACGCGCCACCTTCGTTGCGGCACCCAAACCACCATTTTGTACAGAGAACTGCCACACACACTCTGCGCGCCTGCGCCTGCAACACATTAGAAATATGCATACTGGTACGCCTCAGCCTGCTAACCTTTACAAGAATAGATATGTAAATATCTTCGCTTGCACACGCTGTAGTCTCTCAAGGTCGCAACTCACACGCGCAGCTGGAGACAGGGCAAAAGACTGCAAGGGGAAAATACTGATTGCCCGTGTACCTTCTGGGCCAGCGCAAAGTAAGTAGTCTCAGGCACAAAACTGTGTTGCGGGGAAACGGACTGCTGTATTGCTTCATAGTGACGTACCGCGGGTGTCTTTTCACATTAAGTTCGTGTGCGCGGTAAACGTGTACGTGGAGACAGCACACTTCGGAACCTTAACACCGGCTTGAGTCCTGTAGCACAAGTTCTACTAGAAACTCTTGGTTTTTTCCTTCGAATTCATCCCACCTTCGATAAGACGTCTCACACCCTTGTTATAACTGTCTTCTTAGACCGACGTGCTATTCCTTTTTCAGTTCGTATATAGGGTTATGCTTCATCCAATATTGAGGGTCAGCACAACGGCTAAACGAAGACACCACTGCCTAGTGTGTCCCATTCTGTAAGCGGTGCTGAATTACTGATCCTTCCCTCACGTAATTGTTTCACTCAAAGACATTAATTTCACCCTGAGGGTACTCCGTACAAAGAGGTATTGCGAAAACTAGGGAAAAGACTTGCAGAACTTTCGGGGTATACTCTCAAGTCCACTTTCTTGCACAGTCACCTACAATTCTTTGTCCAAAGGAGGAATTGCGCGAGTGTGCTTCCACATCTTGCATAAAGAGGGCATTAGGGGGAGGTATCCTTTTCTGCGTACAGATATTCACCTACAAGAATGTGTTTGCATGTAATGCCTACATAGAAATATTCGTCAGTGTGTACCACAGTTGTATTCCTACTACAGTGAGGCGCCGGTACAACGAGGAAGGTAAAAGAGATGCTACCCGGTTCAGAAAACCGCTGCAAAGAAACATATGATTGTGAATTTTCCCTTGTCACGAAACTTGCGCGGTTGTCATGCAGGAGCACAACGTAATAGCTGTTCAGTGCCAACTGCTGAAGTTATCGCTCAGGTGCTACAACGTACACGAATACATGCTTGCAGCAGCGTACTGCTACGCCTGCGCCTGGCGACATGATTGCCTCTTGTGCAGCAACACACGTGGCAACGCGTTACGTCTGCATCCGGCGTCAATGAAACACCTTAGAGAGCTCGACTCTCAGCGGAACGCAGTCTGTGCTCTTGCTTGGTCAGGGGTCAGTCTTACTCTGTTACCACGCCTTTAATGTCTGTCTTCTTGGTGCAACAGGATTCACTTGCGGTTGAAGCTGATCCTTTACATTGAGATGTCGTGGTTGTTAGTTGTCCTCGTCACAAAGGATGCCGGCAGCCGCAGCACCAGCTTCAGCAGCTCACGGCTAATATGGGTTGCTCGCTAATCGTCAGGGCTAATGATTCAGTTGCTCCACACACACACACGCCTCTGAAAAAAGTGCTCAGCCGGACGTTGGTGTAGTGTATATACATATATGTATGTATGTGGAGAGAGAGATATGGATGGGAAGGTTAAAAAAGGAATAGAGAGCGAATAATACGCGTGTATTTTGTACGTTTTGGTGAGCAGCGTGTTGAGGGAAGAAAGGGTCAACTATGTGACTGAAGACCTCTAAATGCAACTGCTATCGAGCGAATGAGTGTCTGTGCGTGTACGTGTACAAATGAGAAATAACGACACACTTGTGCAGTAGCTGTGTCTTGTGCAATCTGAGAAGAACGTTACAACTAAGTGTGTAACGTCGTCACTATTCATAAGGGTTCGTCCGTTCCTCTCTTCGGCAGTCACCAGGAGAATTTTTGAAGGGATCTATTGCAGGTGCCTCTGTTTCCATACAATTATATAAATAGCATAGCTATTTCAGACCCGGAGTAGTGAAGACTAAGTTTTCCTAGTTGGATCTTTCATGGTTCCTGCAATATTCGTGTACGCGTGTCTCCTCGGTCACTATGGAAATTAAGAAACATCGTTCAAAGAGTTTTCTTCCTTTGATTTGGCACGCCACAAAAATATTATGTAGCTTGTGTGAAGTCTGTTGTAGCACTCTGCGGTCTTGTCGTACAGCCTGTTGTTACTGCGAAATCACAGAATTAGGAGACCATTCAGACGCACTTCTTTCTCGCGGTTCGAGTCCTTACGTTTCAGGAAAGTAACGCGTAGTCTAATCTGTATCGTCTTCGAAAGACTTGAAGCTACTCTGATGTGTTAGAAGCCAACTCGTCTTCCGCTATTTGTAACTTATTTCACGTCTGGCAAAAACTGCGTCGAACAGAGGTCACTTTGAGATTCTCTTCGTAAAAACTAGATTTCCACAATCCGAAACATTCTTGATGAATCAAAAACATCGGAAAGGTTTCCGAGGCTTCCAAGACACAGAAAAGAATGTGTGGTAAACTTACGTGTTTCCGATGTAAAAGCACTGCAAATAGATACGTACTTCATCAAACAGTAGAGGCACTCTAGTCCAGAGTTATGCAAGCGTGGAGCTATAACTGTACACGAACGTATGGAAAAATGTGTGGAACTGCATGGTTAAAGACGCACACTAATGCACTGTAAACGTGGAGGGTGCGAAACTGATGTAGACCCTTTGCGGCCGTGGTGGACGGACTTCGTTGAACGAGGAGATCGAAGCCCTACCTGATGACTCATTACCAAGTAAAAAGCTGTAATACACCTCCTTCCTTTAGGAGACACTCACCATCATATAACACATGTGTACACACAGGTGTATGCGCGTATATATATATATATACATATACAGATATAGATATGAAAATATAAATACGGGCGTAGATACATGTACCAGTGCGTATACGCAGTTGGAAGGAGGACCATACATCACAGGTGAACACAGTTGAAGACACACGTGTCACGAGGAATCTACCGATTTCAAAGATCTACACTGTCCACTCATACAATATGCAAATAAACTTACCCGCATCTGCAGCGTCTAGGCGGTTGAACGAAATGAACAATGTTTCCGTGAAGTTTAGTAGCACCTGTCCGGCGCAATCATGTCTAGACTCAACTCCCACGTTTACCCCTGTACGGAGATGTATCCTGCTGGTGTCTGGAAAAACAATTCCGAAAGAGTTTCCGATTTTCTGTAGAGTTCAGAGACGGTTGGGTTCAGCGTCATGACATTCGCTTCTGCAGACACCCGTGCGAATCAAGAAATGTCAACGCAGCCCCGTTCTCTTCGAGCTTGACTTTGCCTGTACGCACACGTGTAGCTGTCTATTAACTTTTGAAAAATAGCGTCGTCTTTCTCAAATACAAAACGAGCACGTTGTCTGTGTCTCAACGTCTACAATACCTTTATACGCGTACAAAGACGTCTACGTGTGTCTATACTGAGCTGCTTACTGTTTTGTCTCGCGAACCTCCACGTGCTTCCTACATGTGCGTGAGTGTGAAGTATTGCACGTGCGTACCCATCATCCACGAGTGTGCGTCCCTTCTGCGAGGGCAACTTTCATTTGGAGCGTGTGCGCGAGAATGAATTACGTATACTTGTGTACTACACTCGCGTATCAGTAACGGACCTCTGTTGATATGAACCTCAAGCCGCCACATGTGTCGCCGTGCTCCGTTTGTCTGGTAATAAGGGTAAAAGGGACAGGCTCGGTGCCCTGTTCAACGGAGAAAGGTCCACCGGTGACAGAGCTCTTTTCGCTTTTTGAGATTGTGCATGTTCAACTTCGTTAAAAACCGATTGATTCCAAAGTCGTAGCGTAGCAGTGTGTGTCACTTCAGCTAGCGTTTGTTCCCTTTCTTTTTTGGAAAGATCCATGCGTGTACACAGTTATATAGGCAAATTCGCATGAGGTTATAGATACATCACCTACACAAACGCATGCAGCAATACTTAAAACACACACGTAGGCACAGACATACGTACGTGCATATCGGGCAGTGAGTGGCCTTCGCCGAAGCACGTATCAGCAACAGTGTGTCGCAAGACGATCCCGTAGTAGTACGGAGGAAGCCAATACCTTTGCGTGGGATGACTTTCGCAAACATCCCCTTTTTTCTTACAGAGTTCTACCGGCTCACAATAGTCAAAATGTACCGGCATACGTCCGTACACATAAGCACACACACACATATACACACAGAGATGTGCTTCCTAAAAAGCAACTGCTGCCCGTGGGTGTGTGACATATTCTTCTCTCCATTGAAGCGCGCGTGTGCTTCGAGTGGTTTTTTTAACGCGTGGCATCCAGAGAAAAGTCATTTTTCCCCTGCAACGAGAAATGGCTTCGCGAGTCCGGCACGCTATCTGCTCGTGATAAACGCGAGGACGGTGCAAGCAGCGAGATACGTGAGCAGCAGGCAGAAGAAACAAATGTCCCGCCGTATGTTAGTAAGTACAAAGTTGAAGAGGGCAGGTGGAAGACTGGCTCTTCTTCGGCTAGTTTTGAGACGATTCACGAAGTTTTCCTGGACGCGGCCACGTACACGCACAGGGTTGGCACGCATTCCTGTGCCGGTGTTTCCACGCATCCCCGTGCATATACATCTGTTTTTATGTGTCCACTAAAGTTGTTCTTCTTCCGTGTGCGACGCATATTATCAAATAGATACGCACACCCAGACACAGACGCACACACACCCACACACACAAAACCCGAGTACTAATATTTACATGGCCGAATAAACGAATAACGTTCCGTCATCTTCTAAAGCTGGGACACAGGTCAAATATGTCCTGCTTCGACGCGGACGCAGCAGCGAGTGATTACTAACGCGTCCCCCCCGATGCGTCGTTTAGGCGAAAAGAATGAAACGCAGGTATTCAGTCAGTAAAGCTGTTAACCCCGAGAAAAGTGACGAAGCTTCACCAAAACAGCAGTTTTAAATGTTGCAGCAGACAGAAAAAGGCCACTCCCCGCAGAATCGACGCGCCACCTGTGTAGCCCGCCTTGTGTGTACAGCAGCTACCCACATTAACACACAAACACACACACATATACGTGCATGGAAACATGTATCTGTACGCCAGTTTCTACATATATTTACATACGTGCGTCTGTGCAGATGATCTATAAATATATATAGGTGCAGATATTCCCACATAAAATACACATCCGTTTACACATTTTTAAGTACGTTCTTTACTCTTCGTCTTTCCACATACACCTCTTGTAGGATTATACGGATAAAAACATCCACACACGAAGACTACCACATTTATTAGCTTCGAAAATATATATTTATCCACTGCATTTACCTACTTGTGCACATCCACACAGGTACATACATACACACAGATCGACACGTGTCTTTATACATATGCATATATATATATATATATATGTCCGTATATTGAAGAATGAACTTCGTTGGGGAGGCACGTGACCAACATAGAGGTAATTTCAAGAGAAATTCAAATCGACCCGCGCGGCCGTGTAGCGCTTCCCCGTTTGGCTTAGCAGCAGCGGCAACAGCTGCTGTAACGTCCTGCAAGCTTCTTGCTGCTGCAGACAGCGGCTGTCGGCCGCCCAAGACTGACAATACGGTGTCCCTTTGAAGAAGGAAAAGAACGAAAATGAGTCAGGAAATTATCAAGGGAGAAGGAAAGTCAACAACATCTCCTGTACAACATATCCCGACGACGCACGAGTATCAGCAGCGCGTCAACAGGCAGCAGCTGCCGAAAAAAAGAGAGTACGATCGAGAGAAGAACAAGAAGGACGGGGAAAGGGGAAGACGACACGAAGAAAAAGAGAAGCGACAGAAAAGAGAAGACAGACGCATAAAAAAACGACGCGCACGACGAGGTAGTGGAGAGGATAAAGAAGTAGAAGAAGGCGGAGGAAAGGACCACAAAAAGTGTCGAGTAGAAGACGAAGAGAAGAGAAAACGAAGAAGAAAACGAGGAAGCGGAAGAGGAGCTACAAATAAATATTCATCTTCATTTCTTCTCCTTCGGCTTTTCGAACCGCGCGCGAAGTATCGACACCGACTGCTGCGGTTCCTCCTCCTCTTCTTCTCGTGGACATGCACCTGTCACAGAAAGTAAAACGTAGCAGAAAAACATATATATACATATATATATGTGTATACACACATATATATATATATATACACACAAGAAAGCAATAGAAACAGACGTACCGACGACAAATGTACTATACGTACAGATGCAAGTATTAAACATACCTTTGTGTATATACATAAATATATACACACATATATACATATATCTCTCTCTCTCTATATATATATACTGCAAGTATCGTACGTGCGAGAGCGTTCATACAGATATACCTCCATGTGTGTGGGGGCGTACCGAAAGAAGAGAGGAAATTGACAGAAGAGTGACACAAAAAAGGAACCGGAGAGAAACGCATATATATATATATATATACGCATACATCTACATACATATACACACACATATACATACAAATGTATACACATCCACACACATGTATACACATATCTACACATATATACACATACACACACACACAGAGATATACACATACATTCCCATATATACACACATACACATACGTACACACACATACACATGTATACACATATATATATACACACACACACAGAGACATACACACACGTTCATACATATACACGTATATACACATATATATATATACACACATATATATATACACACGTATACACTGATATACACACGCACATACACTTATATACACATACATACGCATACACACGCATATATGCACATATATATACACATGTATACACAGACAGACATGGACACACACACACACACACACACACACACACACACACAGATACACAAGCACATAGACAGACAGACACTCACCCATACATAGGCGTAGAGATATACACTAATAGGGTGGTATTTTAGATATTTGTGTTAATTTTCTTGTGGGGGGTTGTGGGTGTACGTTTTCTCTCTTTCTGCGTTACTCTTTTTCTCCCTTTCTCTTTCTCTGGGCCTTCCCACGGGACGACTGCAGAGAGACACGCAGTTTCCAACTTTTTGGCAGGAAAACAGAAAGCGCACGGTGAGAGAAGAAAAGGGGGGGGAGGAGAATACGAGAGAAAAGCACCGGGGAGGATGGAGAGGAGACGGGGACGGCCGGGGAAAAGAAGCGAGGAAGAGCCACCGACAAGGGAGGGAGACACGGAGAGCAGCAGAGATTCACACAGAAGGGGAGACGGGAGACGCCGAAGTAAAAACCCCCAGCAGGACGACACCACACAAAGAGAGGGGCCGGGGGGTGGCTGGGACGACCGGGCACACGCAGGAGACGAGACAAAAGGTGAAAAGCGCAACAAATAGGGGGGGAGACACGAAGAAGACAGGGAGACACGGAGACAGGGAGACGGGGTGGCGGAGACGGGGTGGCGGAGACAGGGGGACGGAGACAGGGAGAGAGAAGGGAAGAGAGTGGAAGGGAGGGAGGACGAAGAAGAAAGTGGGGGGCGGGTGAGCGGCACGCACAGAAGAAGAGGAGAACGCGGGGGTCTCAGCAGCAGCACGAAAGAAATACCGAAGAGATGAAGAGGAAATCTCCGGGGGAGATCCGCGACAGAATAGAGTCCCGCAGAAAAAGGGAGGGAAAGCGAGACGAGGCGACAGCAGAAGAAGAAGAGGGGGGGGGAGTTTATCAGAAAAGACACAAAAAACGCATGAAGTCACACTCTCTTCAAGATGTTCTCCGAGGAAGTGCGGAAAAAGCAACAAATGCCGCAGCTTTCCCCTTCAGCTGACCCACTTCCTCCTAACACAAACACGGCCGCACACAAAAGGGGACCTTTCTGTGTCTATCTGCTGCACCTCGCACACACACACACACACGCGTGGGTCTCCTCCTTTCCCTCTATATACGCTTCCTCTTTTTCCTGCGCGAGCCTCCTCCTGTCCGTTCATATTCTTCCGCCTTCTCCGTTTCTCTCTGGAAAAGACCGCTCTCTCTCTCTCTCTGTGTCTTCCCACACTTTTCTTCGATGATGGACGTGTGAATGTGTCGGAGACCGACGATCTCCTCCTTTTTTTTCTGCCTGCAAGTGTCCGGCAAAACAAACCCTCCTCTCTCTCGGTGCAACTGCCAAACACACAAAAAACATCTCCTACATGAGCAGCACACAGAGACACACGCAAGTTCGCATGCACAAACACCCAGGGAGATCGAGACACGGAGAGAAGAAAAAGAGAGATTCGAGAATTTCTCTTCAATATGTAAGACCAAGTCGTAGACATTCTTCACACGAACAGAATCGTCCCCGTAGACATATGTCACGCTCTCTCCCTATATAGAGAGACACATACAACCTCCCATCTTCATATGTATGTGTGGTACCTGCCTGCAAATGTAGACATATACCACTTCTCTCTACATATACAACATTTCATACATATATATAAACTCGTAGTATCTGCCTGCGTTTTCTGTTCTATACACTCATACAATTTCGTACATATATATATTCCAGTGATTGCACTTTCCCCTGCGTTCACATACATATAAATATGTATGTACGTGTGTATGAGCTGTAGTCGTCTACGCCCATTTTCCCTTGTATTCGTACATCTATTCCTGCACATATATATATTCGGCTTACTAAATTTTACCGTGTTCGCTCACATACGTATAAATATATATGTATGTCTTCTCCAACTTTACAGATATTTCTAAGTTATCCAGTATCACGCCTCTCCAACATTTGTATGGGTCTGAGTTGCTTCCTTCCTCTCTTTTCTTCCCAGTGTGTTCAACCCGCGCATATTTGTATGTGTCCCTGTTTTCCCACATGCATATTATATGCGGGAAACTCAGCATACTTTATACCTGTACGTATACACATGTAGGACTGTTCTGGTGGAACAGCAGTCGCATGCGGGGATGAAAGAATGTGCGAGGGTCTTTCTCTCAACATTCAAGAGAAGCGGATACTTCACAGACACTTCAGTCGAGACAGCTCAGTGTATTTCTACAAACAGGAGGCCCTGCTACCGGCAGCAGCGTTGCACACGCAGCAGCTCGTCAAATCTGCTGCTTCTCTTCGTTTCCTCCTTCCGGTCCCCCTCTGCGCTGCCCATCTACTCCTCTTGTCGCTGCTACTGCTGTGATCGCTGCTGCTCTTGTTGCTCCTGTGATCGCTGCTGCTCTTGTTGCTCCTGTGATCGCTGCTGCTCTTGTTGCTCCTGTGATCGCTGCTGCTCTTGTTGCTCCTGTGATCGCTGCTGCTCTTGTTGCTCCTGTGATCGCTGCTGCTGTTGCTGCTGTTCCTGCTGTTGCTGCTTTGGCTCCTCCTGTCGCTGCTGCTGCTACTCGTACCGGTTTTGTGTTGCAGCCGGCGTTGCACGTAGTCGTAATGGCCTCCGTCGCTTCTAAATCTGACGTTTGCTTCTCCGTCTCCATTTTCTCTCTCCTGGATCTTCTTGTCCTCCCCTCCTTCCTTCGGGTCTTCTTCTGCTGCTCTGTTCCGGTGTCGCAACGTGGTGGCACGCCGGTCGCTGCTGCTGCTACTCCTCCGCCTGTTGCTGTTTGTCCGCTCGTCGTTCTGAGCAGCAGCAGCAGCAAGAGCGGCAGCAGCAGCTCTGCGTTTCTTCTCTTCAAACGCAGCAAAGACGCGATACAGCTCGATCCGTCGCTGTCTCCCTGCTTCTCTTTCTCTCTCTTCTATTTTGAACCGCTCTGCTGCCGTTAGCCGTGGTCGGCCCTGCTCTGCTGCAGTGCCTCCTGCTGCTGCACCAACAACGCGTCCGGTGTTCACCGAAGCGACCCCGCCCCCCTGCATCCCTACTTTCACCTCCTCTTCATTTCTTTGCTGCTGCTCGTTCTCCTCCTGCTCCTCGTTCTTCTCCTGCTGCTGCTGTTTCTGTTGCTGCTGCTTGTGGCGTTCCCTCAGCATTTCAAGGTAGCCATGCACGGACCGCATTGTCTTGCGGTTGCGTCGTTTATTCGGAGCAGAAGCAGCGCAGCTGGGCCCAACGGCTGCAGCAGGAGATAAATATGAATCTTCTTCCTCTTCGTCTTTGCGTCGACGCCCCTGCAGCAGCCCCACTCTAAAACACGCACAGCAGCAGCAGCAGCAACAGCAGCACTAGCAGCGACAGCAGCAGCATCGTCCTCTGGTGGAAAACAGCACCGACAGCGACAGTAGCAACACGGCGCCACCACAGCAGCAGCAGCGGCAGACCCAGGGACCGCAGCAGCGGCGTGAACAGTAGCGGGGCGAAGAGTAGCAACAGCAGCAGCGGCAGCGTGGGAGAGCGATACGAGTAGCAGCACAGACAGGGTAGCACTAGCAGCAGTAGCAACAGCAACTGCGGCCCCAGCAGTACGCAGCAACAGCAGCAGCAGACGACTATAAGCAGCAGCAGCAGAGGAGCAGCAGCAGCAGCAGAGGTGGCAGCATGTGTGCAGGAGCAACCGCAGCAGCAGCAGCAAGAGAGTTGCAACAGCAACGCCAACAGCAGCAGTATCAACAGGAATGGCAGCTGCAGACGCAGTGATACCAACAGCAGCAGCAGCAGCGGCCTCTGGCTCCCCTTCATCAATTTTCCCGTATCACCAGGAAGACTCTCATCAAATGCAGCATGCTCCATGTGCCCCACGTATAAACACATATGTATACATAAGTGAAGAGGGAGACACAGAGAAAGAACGAAAGACAGAGCAACAGAGAAAGACGTAGAAGTTGTTTTTGAATATATTTCTATTTATATCAATGGACAAAGGGCTAGAAACGAAGACAAAAACAGATGTGTAATACACAGACATATATGGATACTACATAAACGTGTATGTGTGAGAAACAACACCAGCACTTCCCCAGCGATGCACGTCCCTTTTTATCGCTCTTCGTGCTGTAGCAGCTCAACCACACACATACACACCTGTCTACATATACATATATTCATTTTCTTCTATTCTTCTATATATCTGCATACATATATATAAAAATGTAGACACATGTACACACACCTGGACACCTCTCTCTCGCTATATATATATATGGAAAAGTAGAAATTCTGTCTGTGTGTGTGAAGGTTCTTGAGCGTTTCCAGCTGGCGTTTCTTACTTTCTGAGTCGCACGTGTTTATACGGATTCATTTTCTCCTGCTGCAGCAGTTCTTCCTCTCCGTCGATTTGCATGAGCCACTCGGGGTACTCTGCATGGCCCAGGACTAACACTCCCGCTGCTGCTTTCTTGGCTTCTTTCTCCGCCGCTTCTCCGCAGCAGGAAGCAGACCCAGAAGAAGCAGCAGCAGAAGCGACGCGAAGGGCAGTTGCTGCTGCTGCTTCTTCGTCTTCTGCCTCTTCTTCTTCCTCCTCGTCAGCTTCAGCAGCGCCAGCAGCACCAAAAGCGTGTGCAGGACGTTCTGCTGCTGCTGCTGCCGTCCTCCTCGACGTCTTCCCGTCTCGCCTCCTGCGTCTCATCCATGCGTACACATGATGACAAGAAAATGCGGCAAAGACACAGCAGCAGCAAATGTTGGCTCCTTGCTCAGATAAAAGACAGAGCAACACACTGCAGCCATCACTGCAATCCTCTCCTTCCACATCCACGAACATACACATGCACTACGCGTATGCGACTGCACAATCTAGTCACTTTATGTACGGAGAGAGCCATACATACAGACGCGTACAGGCATTCATATAGAGAGAGAGAGATATCTACATATAAAGACATATATATATGTATGGACACATGCGTATATATGTAGAGACCTACGTAGTTACATACATAAATATATATGTGCGTAGAGGACGGAGAAGTGTAGACAAGTGGCATATGTAGAGAGACACACATACAGATGCACACACACTCTCATCTACATATATATATGCATGCATGCGCCTGTAGATATATACACATATTTATATTGATATATATACATATAAGTGTATGTATAGCACAGACAGACACGCATATGGAGAGAGAAAGACCGATGTAGAGAGAGATGGGTATGTATACACAACACATCTGCACCCACGCACCCATGTACCCTTCCATACATATATATATGTGTGCACTTAGTATGTATTCGCACGTAGAAAGTCAAGTCACGCATGTATATATATATTTATACCGGCACGTAGGAAGTATAGAGTTACACTGCTGTGTGTGTGTGTGTGTGTTGTGTATATATAGATATGTATGTATGTGGGTGAGGGATAATACACGTGATACAACTTTGTATTCAATATAACACCCGTGCATGCACATGTATCTCCACTTCGTCTTCTTTTTCTCTGTCTCTCTATACACATATGGATATGTGCAGATCCGTTGCTGCTGCTGCTGCTGGGTGAGGCGTGCCTTCCTGTCTCTTCTTACTGTCCCTCGTCTGCAGGGCGCTCGGGGGCCACTGCTTCGACCTCCGTCTCGTCTCTGTTTTCTCCATCGTCTTCTTCGCTTGCTGCTTTATTCGTCAGCTGCCCCGTCTCCGCTTCCTCGCTTCGTCTCCTCGTCTCCGTCTCCCTCGTCTCCTCACTTTTCTCGGATTCTCTGCTCTGCTCGCCTCCGCCGCCTGCGCCTATCGCCTGCTCCTCTTCTCCGCCACCTTCAGCCCTTTCTTCTCCTTCGCTTTCTGCTTCTGCTGCTGCTGCGTCCTCTGGTGTCTCTCCTGCTTGCTGTCGTGCGGCTGCGGCTCCTGCTGTCGCTGGCTCGTCCTCCGTTGCTGCTGCTGTTCCTCCACGTGCCCCTGCCGCTTCTCCTGCTGCTCTACCATCTCCTTTCTCTGCTGTTGTTGCTGCTGCTTCTTCTTCCTCTGCTGTGTCTTCTCCCCCCGCTGCTGCTTCTTCTTCGCTTGCTGCTCGTTCTTCTGCTCCGGCTCCACGCACCTTCTGACCTGCTGCTGCTGCTTTCTCTCCTGCTGCTGCTGCCGCCGCTCTGCCTTCTTCGAAACGACCACAACGTCTCAGCAGCGCTTCTTCTCCGTCGCCCTCCTCTTCGTCCTCCTCTTCCTCTTCTTCGCGCTCACCAAATACTGCTGCTTCTTCTTCCTGTCCCGCGCCGTCTCCGTCTGCTTCTTCTCCTGCTCTTCCTTCTGCGTCAGCCGCATGCAGCAGCAGCGTCCCTTCCTCGGCCTCTTCTCCGCCTCCTCTTCCGCCTCTTCCTGCTGCTGCTGCAGCCGACAAACACACACCCCGCGACACAGGGGACTGCCTTGCCATTTATCCTCGCACGGCGCACAACCGACTCTCCCCACAAAAAAAATTCCCTGCCCCCCCGGGCGCATGCTCCCATGTCCTTAAGTATTCCTCGTCTGCCCTATATTCACTCATATACACGTGTATATGCGCATGCAGAAGAACCACCCATCCGTACTCCTTCCTACACACATATACATATGCATCCATATACATGTATGCATGTATAGGCGTGCAGCAGATTTTGAGTAGTACACGCCCACGTGGGGAAGACAGGGTCACCTGCTGCAGACGCATGCATGTCGAACCGGCAGCGGCAGCAGCAGCACTGCAGCAGCTGCTGCCTCTGGAGCACAGGCACACTTCCCCAACTCCCCGCGGGGTTCTTCCGTGCACGTCCATCTGCTGCTGCTCATCTCTCTTTGCATGCGAGGGTCAGACACACACACATACACACATATCCGAAGTCCCGCGTTTCTCTTTCTGTGTCTCCCCCTCTATGCACCCCTCTCTTTCGCCGTCTCCCCGTCTCCCGGCCGCTCTGTCTTTTTCTTTTGTCTCGGCCTCTTCCAACCCCCTGCTGTCTTCCCCTTCCGTGTCTCCCCCCGTGCACCGCTGTCTCCGTGTCTCCCTGTCTCGGTTGGTCTCTGCAGCGCCGTCTCCCAACTTTCCCCGTCTTTCTGTCTGTCCGTCTCTCGCTGAAATGTTCTTCCGTCGCCTTTCTGCTGTCGCTGTGTCTCTCGGCCGCTGCCATCCTGTCTCTGCAGATGCGCCCGGCCCTTCCCTTGCCACCCATCGCGTCTCGTCTCCGGCGCCAAGAAGCTGCTGGCTCGCGGTCTGAGAGCCCCGGCCGCCGTTCCTTTGGCAAGTGGACGTATCTAGGCTCAGCAAATATAAAAGGAACATTGCTGTCTCCGCTAGCTAGCTATGTATGTGCGCCTATTCTAGGTACGAAGATATTTATTGGTACCAAGCGCGCCCCAGCAGTGAAATATACAGAAGAAGCAACCCGCTCGTCTGCATACCGCCGACTTTCTATCAGGCGGGAAGACAAAGCACGAACATATATGTATATAGATGTGGATATAGAGAGAGCCAATGGCCGCATAGATGATGTGTACACAGAGAGAGCAGTGAATATTCGTTTGTGGTGATGCGTCTACGCAGAGAGACGGCGAGACACGGGGAGACAGCAATAGGCACACGCGTCTCGCTGTCTCTCTGCTGCGATACAGAGTCGCGCACATATATATGTGACAGCCTGAGAAACATTCCTGCGGGCGTCAGGAACGTAACCTAGTAGAGGAAAAGTGCAAATACGTGTCTGTGGGTGTGTGTGTCTTCGTCTATATATGTGTGTACATAAAAGAAAGTAACAGAGCTGCACCGGTTTCTCCTGCTGCTGACGCGGTGGCTGCCGCTGCTCCTGCTGCGCATGCATGCCTTGAGGCAGAAGAAGTCACCGGAGACCACGAAGAAGAAGAGAGGAGGTAGGCGCAGCAGCAGCAGCACGAAGGAAATGAACGGCAACACCATCAGTCTCTGGAGCAGAAACGCCAGCAGCAGCGTCGTAGACGAAGAGACTGCAGCAGCAGCAGCACTGGGAAGGCGCGGCAGCACAACACCGGCGGCGCAAAGCAGCAGCAACACCACCAGCAAGAGACGGAGAAAGAGCAAGAGACGAAGAAGAAGAAAGACGCGTCGTAGTAGTGGAAGCAGCAGCAGTGGCGAAGCAGCAGCGGCAGCAGCAATTTCGGTTTTTCAACGGGAAACATTTACTATATGTATCTTTCTGCCTTGTAGGCTGCAGCAGCAAATTGCTGTTAGTCAGAGAGAGGTACGAGCCAAAAGTGGGGAAGGCGAGGAGAGAGCGAAGGAAAGTGACACCGGCAGCTGGCGTTCAAAACGAGAAGAAAGACAGGAGGAGGATGAAGAACAAAAAGAGGAAAATGATGAGACATTTCTTACCGCCTGATAAGGGGTCTGTCTCTACGAATGGGAGAGAAGAAATATCCGCTGCAGCATCGCCGGTAAACAAAACTTCTTCCTCCTCCTCTTCTGCTGCGGTGTAAATACTCGTTGTGTCCCTGCCAGCGGTCTTTTCTGTCACCTCGCCTTTTTCGGATGCTGCCGCTGCTAAGGCTGCTGGAGTCGTCGCAAATGCTACACTTGCATCGCCGGCTGCTGCTGCTGCTCCTGCAAATGCATCTCCTGCTGCCAGTGCTGCTACTGCTCCTCCTGCTGTCGTGGTGGCTGCTGCTGCTGCTGTTATTGCTGCTGTTGCTGCCGCTGCTGTTGCTGCTGCTGCTGTTGCTGCTGCTGTTGCTGCTGCTGTTGCTGCTGCTGTTGCTGCTGCTGCTGTTGCTGCTGCTGTTGCTGCTGTTGCTGCTGCTGTTGCTGCTGCTGCTGTTGCTGCTGCTGTTGCTGCTGCTGCTGCCGTCCGCGGGACTGCGGCAGAAAGTGGCGCGAGAGATGGTTCTCCTTCTGCCTCAGCTGCCGCTCCTTCCTCTTCTTTTCCTGTTGCTGCTGCAAGCAAGTCTCCTTCCTCTTCTTTCCATAAGTCTTCATCGCCACCCGAGGGCCTGGAGGGTTGAGCAGCAACACCCGCAGCATTTATGGATGTGCCACTGCAGCAGCAGCAACAGCAGCCTCAAAGCACGGGCAGCAGAAGCAGCAGCATATGCAGGCAGACCCAGCAGCAGCAGCAGCATGCGCGGGCAGACCCAGCAGCGGCAGCAGCAGCAGCAGTAGTAAGAGCGTCTCAGCGTAGCAGGTGCAGACTTTCCCCACGCTTGTAGTGTGAGAGCAACAGCAGGCTCTTCGTAGTAGCGACAGCAGCCCAGCAACAGCGGCAGCGAGCCAGCAGCAGCGGCGTCAGCAGCCGTGAAGCGGGCGAGCACCACGACAGCAGCGGCAGCAGCAGTAGCGCCCCCGCGCTTCCCACAGCAGCAGCAGCTGTCTAGAAGCAGCAGCGCAGCGCTTCACTGCCGCAGCTGCAGCGGCAGCAGCAGGACACCAGCGGCAGCCACAACAGCTCCTTGCAGCCGCGTCGCAGCAAGAGGACGTGATTGTGTGGCGCTGGGCGAGGAGGCGACCGCCGGACTTACGCGGAAATGAGACGATTAAAGAGAGCGAAGAGATCGTCGAAAGGAAGAATGAACGGACAGCCTCCGTATGGCGGGAAAAGAGCAGCAGCAGGGGCAGCATCCGCACCGAGGAGACCAGACGCCGCACGTGGAGGAAGAGAAGAGGCAAAAGACGCCGCAGCAGCAGCAGGGGCGCTGGCAGCGCAGGAAGGGGGAGAAGACGCCGCAGCAGCAGAGAGAGCAGCAGCAGAGATAGCAGCAAGGGAATGTCGATCCACCACCTGCGGCCCGTCCTCATCGACGTTGCTGGTGATCCGCGATGCACTGCTGCTGAGAACACGCAGAACAAGAAGAGCAAATAGATGAAGGACGAGGAGACGCAGCAGGTGGACGGACGCCCGACAACGGGAACGACGGACGAAGGAGAAGAAAGCGCCAGCGAAGAAAGGCGAGCAGAAAAGGGGGGGAGGAACAGCAACGGGAAGGCGAGACGAAGAGAGCTTCCAATGGACCTGGGAGAAAGCGAGGAATCGGACGCGAAGGGGACTCGCCAAGAGACAGGGAGACAGCAGCAAGCCCGAGGACAGCAGCGAGACGCGCGCGGCGCAGACATCGTGCTGCGTGAAGCAGCCAACTGCTCCTGCTGCCCTCACGAAAATTGGGGAGACACACAAAGAAGAGGGGCAGCAGCACGAGCCACATTTCTCCAGGCCTCCCACGCGCAAAACGCACGCATCTCCCTTCAACAACGCATATCCTACAGTACACGTCTACGCGTATACATTTACACACACGTGCGCATGCGCAGACATGTATGTTGGTAGGTGAGGAGGCCGATAGAGGGAGAAAATGGAAAGCGAAAGGCACGGAAAGTGTGTGGAGGCTGCCTGCCAGCAGAGACGAACAGCAGCAAAGCGGCTCCTCTCCCGCAGACAGAAGCGAGACGCGACGCGAAAAAAGTGCCGCGGGCTTCGAGACGGAAAGCCACCGACGAATTTGCGTCGAACGGGGCGGCGGCACCCCACACCAGCAGCAACAGGGAGACGGAGACGGAGACACGGCGAAGCGGAGACGGGGGGGGCACGCAGCAAACCGCTTGACTTGCTTGGGGTGTCTCTCCACACCTCGGGAAGTCCCCAACGAAGTTCTGCTGCCGACTTCGTCTCTCTTGCAGTCTCCTTCCAGCTCGCATGCAAGGAAGTGCTGCGAATATCACCAGCGTGCCGCGTGTCCATATATTACGGACGCATGGGGGAAAAGGCGCAGAAGAGAGACACACAGACAGAGGGAAGAAAAAAACGCAGACGGAGAGACTCATACACCCACCCCCCCACACATATATATGTGCACACATGCATGTACATATGTGTGTGAATATATATATACATGTACATATGTATGTGTGTGCGTACATATATACATAGAGGTGTATGTGCATGTGTTTGGTGGAGGGGGGGGAGAGAAATACAGAGAGAGCCACACACACAGCCATTCACACATATACGCATACATGCATGAAGATACCCGCACGTACATACATGAATATATATACGTGGAGAAGAGGAGGCTGTGTAGCACGATTGTGTGTGAAGAACAGGAGATTGTTTGTGGAGACCCGCGTCATTTCTTGTCTGTGGTGGGTTTTCTTCCTCGACCTGCTATACCAGAGAAAAGCACGGAGATTTCTTCCTCGCAGCATCCTACCACGAACGGAAGTCCCACTTGAGGAAGCCGTCGCCCCGGGCAGATGACCGCGCAGCAGTTTGTCCGTCTTCGCTACTCCACCAGGCGAGGAAACTTCTCTCGCCCTCCTCCTCGTCCTGCTGCTGCTGCTCGGAAGGGAAGACATCTTGCTGCTGCTGAATCCACAGCCACGGGCCCTGGCCGGGGAGAGGAGACGGAAGCAGCAGCCCGTCCATTTGTGCCGAGAAGTCGATACTTGTCGCTGCTGCTGTTTTCTCTTCTCTCTCTCCTTCTCCTCCTGTTGCTGCTGTCGTCACCAATTCTGCTGCTGCGGCGGCGGCTCTTCTTCTTCTTCCTGGGGTCGCTGCTGCTTCTGCTGCTCCTCCTTCTGCAGCAGCACTTCTCGCACTGCTTTGCTTGCGCGACCTGGTGTGGTTGTCGTCCTCTTGTGACTGCTGCTCCTCCGTCCGCCGCTTCTCTGTCTTTTTTCTTCCTCCTGCTGCTGCTCCTGCTGCTCCAGCGGCCGCCGGTGCCTGCCTCTCCGCAGTTCTCGCTGCTGCTGCTCCTGCTGCTGCACCGTCTTCGCCCGCAGAAACACCAGCAGCAGAACGCTGGCCAGCGCGGCGCTGCTTCGCAACAAAAGACGATGTAAATTTTTTGAATTTCCTCGCCTGGTTCATCAAGCCAGACGACCAAGCAGTGCCGCTCCTGCCGTTGCTGTTGCTGCCCTGTCTTTGCTGCTCTCTACTGTCCTTCCCCTCCTCTTCCTCTTGTAGCTGCTGCTGCTCCCCCGGCAGGCGGAGGCCCTCTGGATCTTCCGCCGCTGCCTGCAGGACCCGCTGCTGCTGCTGCTGAGCCGGTGGCTGCTGTGGCTGCTTCTGTGGCTCCACTGGCTTCTGCTGCGGCGCATCCCTTTGCCTCTCTTGTTGCGGAAACTGCTGCTCATCAGGACCCGGTTGCTGCTGTTGCTGTTGTCGGGCTGAATGGAGATGCTGAAACTGCTGCAGCTGTTCCAGAGAGAAATCTTCTCGTTCTTGCGCGGCCTGCTGCTCCTGCTGCTGCGGCACCGCGCACGTCTGCTGCGTCTTCCGGTGCGTTACCTTCTCCTGCAGCTCCTCCTCCTCCTCCTCTTCCTGCTGCTGTTCTGCTGCTTCTCCTTGCTGCTGACGCCACACGCAAAATTCAGTTGTAGCAGCAGCAGCGCAGACACTTCTCCTTCCTGAGTCAGGAGAAAGATCAAACGAAATTTCTTCCTTGCCTAAACATGCAGCAGCGGCTGCGTCTTCTGCTGCTCGACGCTTCATTACGGCCCTCTGTTATTGCATGTCAGCCCCCTCCGGTTGCTGCTGCTGCTCCTACGCTACTGCTGCTGCTTCTACACTGTTGCTGCTTCTACGCTGTTGCTGTTTCTGTGCTGTTGCTGCTTCTGTGCTGCTGCTGCTGCTTCTGTGCTGGTGCTGCTGCTGCTGTCTCTCGCTCTGCGCTGCTGCTGTTCGTCAAACAACCCACTGCTCCTGCGTCTATCTTCTCTCCCGTCGATGCTGCTGCTTCCACGCTGCTGCAGCTGCTTTCTCCTCCGCTGCGCGGATGGTTTTCCGCTCCGCTCCTACTGCTAGCTCTTGTGCTGCTGTTGCTGGCCACGCGTTCTGCCCACAACAGCTCTCTCTCGTGCCGCTGCAGCTGCTGCTCCACGGCTGCTCCTGTCTTGAGCCAAATATCAAGCTTTCGACCACTGTCGGCCACTCGGGCTTCCGCAGGTGCTCCTGCTGCTGCTGTTCTGCTGTTTCTCCTGCTAGGCTGCTGCTGCTCCTGCAGTCCCCCCAGCTGCTCCTGTCTGTGCTGCTACGTAGGCCGCGCCTACGCTGCAGCTTCTTTTACTGCTGCCGCAGCTTCTCCGCCACCTCCTCTACGTTCACGTGTTGTTCCTGCTGCTGCTACCCTCCCTGCTCGTGCTGGTACCTATGTTACTGCTGCTGCTCCGTCTGCCGTTGCTAACGCTGCTCTCCTGCTGCTGCTGCTGACCGTCTCCGACTCCCGCTGCTGTTGCTGCTTCTGCGTCTCCTCCTGAGGCAGCAGGTTACGCTGCTCTTGCTGCTGCTGGCGGTGCTGCTGCTGCGGCAGCGAGGGGTTCCTTCAGCTGCCGCTCCGGTGACAGCCCCCTGTTCAGCTGCTGCCGGTGGTATCGTTTCTGCCGCTGCCTTCTCTTCCGTTGCTGTTTTCTTTGCTGCTGCTGCTGCTGTTGCATGCGCCCGCCGCAGCAGCTGGACAAGGAGAGAATAAAGGTGCTGCGCCGTCTGCAGCAGCAGCCTTTTTGATTCAACAGAGGCATGGTCCGTACCTCAGCAGCAGCAGCCACCAGGCACCCTGTGTGTCGTTGATTGCAGTAGCAGCAGCAGAGTGCTCGAGGGAAGAGGTGCACCAGCGGCAACGCCTCACCAGCTGCAGCAGCAGCATATTTTCACGCGCAGCAGCAGCAGCAGGGATAGTAGGGGATCCCCGTCGGCAGAAGAAACATCAGAGCGGCAGGACCTCTGCTGCCGCAGCGCCAACAGCAGCGGTAGGCAAAAAACGCCGTTTACTCAAGGTAGCAGGAGCAGCAACAGCAGTCGCAGCAGCAGTCGGAGTAGCCCAGTAAAAACAGCACTATCTGAAGCAGCAGTAATCGCAGGCGTGCGTCTCAAGCGGAACGCGCAGCAAACTATTCGAGCCCCTGCAGCAGTCCAGTAAGTTCCACCGCGGCACGAGCAGCACACGCCGCAGAAAAGACAGGCGTGCTCTGCAGCAACAACAGCAGCCGCAGCAGCAGCGGAGGCTTCCGTGTAGGACGCAGAGAGCAGAAGCGTTGCTCTGCAAGACGCAGCAGTCCGGTGTACAGATGCCCGGTAACCCAAGAGGGAAGAAGAAAACTGCTACTGCTGATGCGTAGGCGGTTCAACACAAAGTCTTCCCGCTGCAGACACTCCACCTCGACAGCCGGTGCTGCTGCTGCTGATGCCGCTGCTGCTGCTGATGCCGCTGCTGCTGCTGATGCCGCTGCTGCTGCTGATGCCGCTGCTGCTTCTGGTGTTGCCGGTACACGGGCGTCTCGGTGACAGCGGAGAAGTGAAGCATACCTAAAACGCGGGTGTACATACACCCCAGACAGGTTTTTGAGGAGCCGGTGGACATCCACTTCGAAGACGCGGCGCCCGTCGAACAGCACGCGTCCATACACACCGGAGAAATGAGAGAGTTCAGGACGACCAGGTGTACATACACTAGAGAGATGGAAACAGGCAGGAGGAAGCCACAGAAACGCACCAGATCCGTCAAAAAAGGAGCCGCTTTCTTTCGAGCTCTTCTTTCTTGCGGAAGCGGCAAAGAGAGAAGGGTGTTTCCACAGAGAGAGAGAGAGAAAAAAAAAACAGCCGATAAAGCAGAAAGGCCAACGACAACGCAACGCACACGTGAATACGGGAAAGACACGTGTGCTTCTGCTCTTCGGTGTTCGAAAAATGGAGGAAACACCAGAGAGAAGTTCACGCCCTCTGTGTACAGTTCAAAGATGCTGTCAAGAAGAGTGAAACTCCTCGCTTGTTGCCATCTGGCCCCGTTTCCTCTGACCATGTCATCGATACCACCTCTTCACGCTGTACGCTCGCCACGTAGACATTCGATGATGCAAGGTAAAACGCACGTGTGGTGGGTTCTAGATATCATTCCCCAGTGCGCGCCCTCTACGGGCTGCCAGCATTTGAGAGTCCCTGGTGTGTCCACCACCACGTGCTGTTGCTGCTTTGCTGCTGCTGCTGCTTTGCTGCTGCTGCTTTGCTGCTGCTGCTTTGCTGCTGCTGCTGCTGCTTTGCTGCTGCTGCGTTGATGTTGCTGCTTTTCTGCTGCTTTGCTCCTGTTCGTAGATGGGCTGCAGGTGATTGGTCTGCTGTCGGTCGCCGTGAATCGCCCCTCGTCCTGCTGCCTGGTGTCTCGCCGTTCACAAGCAGCATCGAGGGAAAAAGAGGCCGAGGCGACTGCCCGAATCTTTATCTGTGAGCGTGTATCCTGCTGCTGCTGCTGTGCTGCACAGACCCTCTGCGGCAACAAAGAGGTGTTTATATCCCGGTTCGTGCTGCTGCTGCTGCTGTGGTACAGATGCTTTGCTGTGTAGCATCTCAAATGCTCCTGCCTTGCTGTCGCTGCAAGCTGGATACGCCTCCCACTTTTTGCGGCCTTTCGTTTTACGTCCCTGCGGTTCCTTTGTTCTGCTACAGCGTTTCTTCTCTGCTCCTACCGCTGCTGCTGTTGTGTCTGTTGCGCAGGCATGCGCAGTGAACAGAAAATGCGCCGCGGAAAATAACCTTACGACGGGAATTCACAGGGCAGCAACCAAGAGAATAGAAACTGAAAAGTTACACTTCCGTACGACGCATATTCTTCAGGTAGAATTTCATTGCCGTCACGTACGTAGCTCTGTGCAACTGCCAGGAGACAGTGCTGTAGAAAAGGCTGCCCTTGTCTGCTGTGAAGCTGTCGCCGACGTGCAACTGGACGGAAGTGTGTGTCACAACCAGAAATACATATATTAAATCAGGTATATTAAAGACAATAAAGCACCCCTACGCTGCACGTACAAACCTCCACACACGTACATGCGGCAACGCAGATCGAAGGATCTGTGTGTAGACACAGGTGCACAACAGAGTTAAAATGTACGAAGTTATATATTTATATAGACGTAGAACGACGTACACATGCTCTTGTGTGCACATGTGTGCGGATGGACGCACGCCAATATTTCCGTGGAGTGAAAAAAGGACTGGATTCGTCGAAGCCGCTAGTTCCAATCAAGCTGTTCACGTTTACAGAGAAGTGAACACGGCACTCGTCGTGTGTACCTCTACATAGCCCTACAGCGTCTTGTGCGTGGATGGAGATCTGTAGCGAAGCACGGATATTCATACATATTCTCTAGCAACAGCTCCGGAAATCCATAGACTTACGGTATGATACACGCCCCCTACTATCGCATCAATGGAAAATCACGTTGGGGACGCCGGCGATTGTTAAAAACTTAAAGGCGGATACCTGCTGATTAAAGGAATGACTCTTGGCGAGGATCACTGCGGTACTACAGACTGGGCTCCCTGGGCGGCATTCACGTCTCGAGACAACACGCTTTTTGCCCCTCTGCTAACCACTGATAAGAAGAAGGGGTTCTTCGGTGCCAACTTCTCACTCCGAAGATGAACATTAATGAGAAAACACATTGAGAATATGAGGAGAATACAGACTCCGTTGAGGCAGTCCACTGTGACGTGTCACTGAGATATCAAAGCGGCAAGCTAAGCAGAACGCTGTGGACTGAGGCGCACCACGCAAGATACTGCACACGCCCAGACTTCCACCCACAACGGCGCTAAGCAGATCCCCTTACACCTACGTAGAAGTAATTGCTTTGAGGACAGAATAGTGGCTGGGAAGAAAATTTCGGAAATCCTTCAGTTGTCCATGAAAAAAAATGCGTTCCCAGCGGGACCAGCGGGAGGAGGGGTGCTAGCGAGCGGGAGAGTCACCGAGCGGACGGCGCGAAACCGCCGGTGTCATTTTTTCCGTTACATTTCCTCTCCTTTTGCGCGCAGTACTACTACTTCACCACATGGAGTAACATTGGAGAGTGTTCTGCAGGACGCGTAATCATGAGCACAATTTTGTGCGCAATGTCTCAGGGCGATCCCCGCCCATGCAGCTCACGGACATGCCGTCCTGTGAGGGAGAGTATCAAAATTTTGTAAAACAGCAGAGATGAAGAAAAAGCATTGAAGCACAGACCGCACCGAACGCAGATCGAGCAGAGAACGAAGGGGGGACGGCGCGAATGTAGCGTTTTTACCGGGGGGACGAACCCACACAGGTGCCGACCAGTGTTCCCGAGAAAGACGTGCACGAAAAAGATGGAAGAAAATTTTCAGAATGGCAGGGGCAGATCGAAGGAAGCCATATGGAATAGGATGCTTGGATAGTCTTCAGTGTGCAGGGTGCTGTAGGAAGGTAAAACAAAGCCAAACCCACGGTGCAGGGGAACAGGTGCGTGCTGACTCTTGAAAGCGCATAGGAAAGAGAACAGGATCGAAGAAATAGAAGCCGGCACCGAGAGTTCTGACCAAAGACGCTTCTCCGATTTATAGTCGAAAGCGGATCCACACACGTAGTCGCTTCGCAAACAACGTCTGCCATTCCACGTCAAAACCGCGTAAGGGTGCTCTGATCATTCGATCGTGGGCTTCCACATTGCGTTGAGATGTTAACGGTGCTGCCGCCGTTGAGGGCAGCATTAAGCAAAGCATATAATCTGCCATCCACGCCCGTTGGGGAAGTCGGGAATACCGCAGAAGCGTGGTGTACTAGTTACGCGATGAATGGCGTGTCCAGGGATGACAGCACTCACTGTGCGAAAGTTGCGAGTATTATTGTCGAACTTTTGCGAACATGACTTTTTTCTAGTGCATCGCATGAGTGAATACTTCGTAGCGGAGACAGCAGGGGGTTTCGTTGGACAACTGGCGCACGCACATCGCATATCTTCTTCCCTATATAGGTTGCAATTTGTACAAGGACACAGCTACAGGAAATAGGTATGCGTGTGCAATTTTCCCACTTCAAATACTAAAGGTTGTCAGGTGATCTGCGTCACGCCTAGGGTGTACACTGGTAACTTTACTACAGGTATGTTGTTCCAAACGTCCTTCTGCGTAGTCAAGTAATTACGCAGAACCCGTACAATTGTCGTGTGGATCTCTCTGCTTCGCAGAAAGCGTTAATTCAAACAGGACTTCAGATCCAGGAATGTGTAACTACTCCGTGGAAGGGCGGCAACTGCACAATGGCGACGCCGTTGGGCGTCCTGGTATATCTGCAGCCAAAGTACGCGTTGGTTACTCTTGCGGCAGAAAGCTTAAACGCAGACTTTGGAACACGGCATGCAGAAAAAGCGGCGCCGGAACAGTTTAGACAGGCAGGATATGTTTGTTGCTCACGAGGTAGTTCTCGAGATGCCGAGATGGTCTTGGAACCCGCCAGGTATGAGCTGAACCCTCGCCTCAGTATGGCCAGCAGAGAACGATGGGTACGTACGTCGCCCGCAGATACGCATCAATCCTCTCAAGACCTCTCTCTCCCTCTCAAAGGATCAAGATGTCCGTAAAATTCGTCACGTCTTCGCCTTTTTTTGTGTACATGTGTATGCGCTTGTGTAGCTACTATACCAGGCGCAACATGATTCGAATCATTCAAGTGTTCCAGCAATCGTGCATGTGCCTCCCCAGCAAGTAAATGACGTGTCACACTATTCCTTATATATATGTGTACATGTCTGTGGAACCGATTTTTCGTCGTACACTGTGACGTCGCTAGGCAGTGGTGGTTCTGCGGAGTTCTCCTTGATTGGAATATTTAATGTCAACGTTGCGGTTTTCCACCATTTCCAGAGTCGCAAACAGGAGTGCCTTTGCTTGGACGTTGGCGATACACAGTTCACCCGATTCAGCTGCAGAAATGTTTGTCTCCCTGTTTGATGGAGTCACGTGGCAGCTCACACGTTGGATTCGCAGACATACCGCTGCAACTTGGCTCGTGCTGATGAATGTCGCAGTAGACAGTGGCCTGTGGAGCTTCATCCTGTGTAAGTTCCAGCCCCAATACAGCCGCAGCGCTGTGCGACATCTGGTTTGCAACCTTGTTTCATACCGGTAAGGCAGTTCGTCTACCTTGAAACATCCTATCCGATGCCATTATCTACCCTTGCAGCAGTCCGACGTTACCACGTGACTTTCCACTTGCACCAGTGCTGTAGGTAAAAAGTGGACCCTATGGTACCACAGTCACAGTGTAACGAAACGGATCATCAACGTTATAGGTATTCTTCGCTCGTTGTGGACTCCATAGCCGCTCCGCGACTCTCGTGGACACCACAACAACTGTTCTGTTCGTGTTCGCTCTCCATCTGGTGAAATCTACCTTTGCACCAACTCGGATTTGCTCGTACAATATGTACAACGTAGCCTTACGAATTTGTACCGCGTAGGTGCTGAACGTGTGTACGTTCGCCTTGTCTGTCCTTCGGCTGGGAACAGCTTAAGCCCAGACAACACGGCGACGATACACTTTCTGCTGCACTCTCTCGTGTACTGAAGCAGTATAGCAGCACACCATCTTTTCCACAATAGAAAACGCGAAATTTACTGGAGCAGTATCATGAAGGTCCATTTGCGATAAAACTTCACTGCTTGATAAAGTCTTGCTTTCCTGATTGCCAGCAGGTCACTGGTGACGCAACTGCCTTTCCTCGTCACCAGACGGAATGATCCAGTGCCTGCCCCTAAACCTTCCCTGCAAGGAAATCCTCCTTCGCATGCCTCCACCGGTGCAACCGAATATCCGTATGTATGCAGTGAAAAGCAACGCTACCATTCAAGAAAGGCTTGCACGCAGCTCTGATCTACCTGCTATTTGAGCTTAGTGTTCTTCTGCGTCGTGGGAGTCTGCTCATCCGTATACCAGGTATAGGCGCCATCAAGACGAGGCAACGTTCCGCCTCTCACATCTCTTCCTTCCGCGACTCTCTTTACCCTCCCTTCACGGAATGTAATCTGCAGCGCTTCTATGACTCCAAAGCACTCGAACAATCAGTTCTACTAAAGTGTTTCCGTCAACTCTCTCTTCCACACACGCATACAATCAAAAGCACACACACACGCAATACAACGCAAACAGGCACGTATGTCAGCTGTTACCTCCGGCTAGGATGTGGATCCTTCATTGCAGCCATCTCACTTAGTTGAATGGAAGTGGGTGATGTTTTCCGAACCGGAACCGGCTGTTTGAGACCATGCAACGATAGCCACGATAGTTTCTTATTCCATCCTTATTTTTTAATGTCAACCGACTCCGGAGGTGCAGTGCTATATTTCGTATCCACCACTTCCTTTCTCCTAGGATCTGCATCCTTTCATAGATCCGCGTGGCAAGTCGGAGCCCCATCCCACTAGTGTCGATACTTATATATATATATATATAACTTAGCTTGCATGCATTCGTTCGCCGGAAATACCCACGGTAACGCCTCTATTTTCAGTTACGGGTCTCCTCGTGCGTGGTGTGTTTCCGAGGTGGAACCGCTGTGACTCTCAGACGGAAAATACGTTCTGGAAAGTCTTGTTGAACTGTCGGTGTGTCACATCAGGCTCTTGTCTGGACTGAAACTATTGAGAGGCTGCCGAAGGTGAACTTATTGGTAGCCTGCGTAGCGCAGCGTTAGTCACCAGAACCATATTCTCCTTTTGTCGATGATGCAGCATCCCGCTTCTTCACCGGCGATACTCAGACTGGGTCACCTTTCACCCTGTACCTACGCCGCATCCTATACGCACCATTGCTAATTTCATCTCGTGCCTGTTGCGCATCTGACCAGCCGCGACGTCGTGTATGTGTGTGTGAGGGTCCTTCCTTGCGCTTGGCCACGGTGTATACCGCTAAATTGAAATTACCTGAATTAGAATCTGCAGGACATACGTCTCCCGGATTTCGTCGAAGACGCTTAACCTAACTGCTGGCGCATGCGCTTTTAATGCACCTTTAGCTCCATCTCTAATACGAACGTGTGTCCCCGACCCACGCTGATGCAAAATCGGTGAGACTTGGACTGCTATGTTAAAGTATAATGGAACTCCGGTCGCGCGCTCCGGCACAATCCCCAGACTCAGAGTGAAACACACTCGATAAGAGCTGCACACGCACCTACCTGAGTCAATACTGTGTTTCCCACCTATCCACATTACGCGTGAGGGGGACTGATACCTCACTGATCCCAACTCCAGTGCACCAAATACTGCAGAAAACTGCCCAGAAAATGACTGCAGTCTGTGCATCTCTTATAAGTTTGGGGTTTGCTCCGTATCCTATAGTTGTAATAAAAGAGTAGTATCTGTGCGGCTCAAACCCCCCCTAGTAACCACGTATGCGCTCGTGTGTGAACAGCCGCCGCCGGCCTGGTCCCGGGGGCCTCCACCCGTCGCCTGTCCGCGCATTCGTCAACACAAGCGATGCGTGCTAGCGAGCACCATTGATTTTGAGCCATTAAAATATTTTGGAAAAAGGCAGTCAGCTACCAAAATGTGTGTCAAGCAAATATTTTTCCAGCGTCCCTTAAGGACGGAAGATCGACTGGGGTTACCACACAAAAAGTTTGCTTAGTGACCTACTGAGGCCGCCGCCACTGCGCCTGTTCATCGCGGGTCGCCTCGTCTCTCCCAACGTAGACGAAACCTTTACGGTGCACAGTTCACCTGATTCGTTGTTCAACATCAGTCAGCTGTCGAGGTTCAAGAAGATTTTATCGAGCAGGTTGACGTGAGGGATAGGGATGGCATGGTAGGGCTCGCAGCGTGAAATCACCAAACGACAACCCCCGCTTTGTAATTACAAGCTGCCGCAGTAAAGCCACCTGCGGCGGCGCGGCGGTGACGAAATTTTTAATGCGTTTTCGAAGTGAAGGGCCTTGCAATCGTACCACTGTGTCGAAAACCTGTGGCGGCGCGCTGCTCCATTCTGAACCCTGTGGCCTCTCCGCGAAGCCACTTTCATTTTGCAGATAGAGACGGTAGTTCATATGCGGTGGCATTTTCCGTCGGGTGGCTGATGACGGTGGTTGCGTTCTGTGAGGTTGAATAGATGCCTTTCCGTGCTGCAATGTAGAGTAGTGTAGTTTCCGGCCCTTTTTCCGCACAGGGATTGTGTACGGTGTGTGGTGGTGTTCTGCCCAGCTAGCTGTGATGTAAGGGGTGCTAACTTGCAAAAAGACGACAATCGGGTGTACAAACTCCCAAGCGCGACCCCGGAAGAAAAGTTTGCTGAACGGCCTGCTCGCTGGCGGGTGCGGAAAGGGGACAGCCACACTTCAACTTTAACAGGAGACGGCGCAGGGGACTCAAAATTAGATAGCAGTCTTCATCAGCATCGGAGGTGCGGATGTATGTGCTAAAAATGTAACGACCGTGCACGTGTATGCGTGTTCCGCGGTCAGCTAACAACTCAGGACGCAGGTAGACAGCCTCATGCAACGAAAAGGAGGACAGAAGCGTATGACGCCAGCCGGGGACTTTCTGGTGGGTATGTTTATAAGTATTTTGATGATACGACCTTCGCACATTTACCAGCCTCCGCTAAAAACACAGGCCGGGTTCCCCATATTTGACTAGTGTACGATGACGAACGTGAAAGTGAAAGATAGCTTCATATTCCTCTGAAGCGATCATCGTAGGGGTTGGAGCACAAAGCGAGCTTGTGTGGCTAGTATATCGGACACAGCCGTTCGCCAGTTACGAGCTAGAGCTAGTTGGCTTCCCGTCTTTCGAGCTTTGTCATAAGCGTTCTTGTCTGCTAATTTTGTGGTCGCCAGACTCCAATTTTTTTTGCTCAACAATGTGTGAAACGTCGCAACCTTTTCGCGTTCGTCGTTGGATATTTGTGGCTTGTGTGCTTTCTCAGAACCGCGAAGTCAAACCCTGTGTCTGGTCTTTTGGCAGAGATCAGGTGCAGGCAAGAGCTCTTGTGTTTCATTCCCCTGGAAACGAGTCACGTTACTGTTTTGCCAGGCCTTCCAGCAGTGTATGCTGCCTGCGGTTGTTGAACTCTTAGACGCTTGCCCAGTTTCCGTTTTGTGGGCCGCACTTGGATGAACTACTGTGTGGTGGTCTCTCATTTTTGCTGCCGGGGCGTCTTCGTCTTCGTGTCTGCGACGCAGCTACCTACCAGGATATCTTCAGATAGGTACACGGATGCGTTGCAGGGGTCAACTAACGCGTTCGCGTAGACGAAGAAAGAAAAACTTGTACTGGGTTTCCGAATTATATGGGAGAAACGGGCCTGCAGGCAAACATCAGTAGACAATACTCGGTGGGGCGATTTCAAAACCCCAGCGACTACAGCGGCGCCAGAGCAGAGTTTAAATTGTTTGCTCGTCGAAACAGACAAGTGTAGCTGCCACCATGAGGGGAGGTGGCTGCTCCGTTGTTGACTACGCCTCTTTTCCCATTCCCGCCACACATCCTGCAAAACCGGGAGGTTTTCCGGAAGGCAGTGCAGTGCGAACAGGAGTTTCTAGCGGGAGCCGCGGTTGCGGGGAGCAACTGCGGTTGTCTATTGACGGCATCCGAGACGTAAGGCAACCTAACAAAGAAATTCCGGTTTCCTGTTTTCTTCCATTCGTGCATACATACACGTGTATCTGCATACGCCTACAAGCACTGTAACTAGTGCCGCACTGGGCAGTGAGGACACGGTAGTCGAAGACAAGTAGGGTGAGCTACACGTCTTTGCACGTTTGTTTTCTTGCCAAAGACACAAGCGAAGTGACACACTGCGGTAGTAGCACATTCGTCTTATTGTATGTGTACGCAAGTGCAGATACTTGGTGAGCGGCCGAGACGGGAGAGAGTCGAACTTTGTGGAGGACAAGGGGTTCACTTCTGCGCGTATATATGTTCGTGTAGAACGCTTTTTGAATAAAAGGGGAAAATAGATGGGTAGACATACATGCAGCCGCTTCTTGGCGGTGTCAAGAAAGAAAGAATGCGCACAGACAACCGTGCAACATACGCAGAATACGAAAAGGATGCGTATAATGTCCTCACGCCTTAATGTGCCTGTGACTGCAGGCAATACATGGACAGCTGTGGATACGTAGACACACCTTATGTACGTATCTCTGTGTATGTGTGTGCGTGTGTGTCACTGTCTCTGTATATGTCTATAGTACTGTTAAAATATAAACTGTGTACACTTCTGTGTATGTCTATACGCATATACATGTTTGTATACTACTACTTGTGAGCATGGACACCATACGAACCGGTTAGACGACTGCGCGTGGTGGCCGTTATCGGCGATTAAAAAACAGCAGGGCCCGTGCACGTCGATCTTTTTCCGGCCACTCTCGTATGTGAGACGGACACACTGTTGGTGTAGAGGAAGCAGAAGAAATAAGTGTAAAAGGGTGGGCGCACAGACATATTCGCATGTGCGACTGACACAAGCCATTATTGGCGGAAAAAGGAGAACGGGATGTGGGATGGCTGTAGCTTGTAGACACGGCGAGGGGCAGTCACCCGGGCTGCTTTTTCGACAGGTCTCCGCTTCAGTTTATATATCTCCGTGCAGATACACTAATGTAGAGTGTACGTACACCTGATAGGGTGTGCGTATGTACATCGGGGCAAGCGGGAAGCGTCTTCTCTTGCGCGCATCGCCTGCACAGTTCTGTGTGCGTTATATGTGTATTTGCACCGTCCATGTATTACGAACAAATACACAGATATACTCATGTACACATGTATATCTTTCTATGTGAATCTTTGTGGCCTATGGTCACTGCTCCTGCTGCTGCTGTTCTCTTCGCATGCAGCTGTTTTCACGGGGAGGAGATGCCGCTGCTCCTGTGGAGCTGCCATCGCAGGCAGTGGGACAGATGAAAGAGCTTCTCAGGTAGGCAGCACCCCATCTGTCAGCATTTCCATGAGGAAGAAGCGTCTGCATCTCTCAGAAGTATATACGCATGTGTGTGCGAGGGTATATATCTCTCTGTGCCCATCTGTATATATCTGTGTCCAGAGGAATTACGGATGTGTCTGTGTGTACGAATATGTATGTATATATAGTCGAGTATACCTGTCTGAACACGTACGCATCTATGTGGATGTGTTCGTATGGACATATTCGTCTGTTAGAGCCCCACACGTGCATACGCATGCAGGTCGCGGCTTTGCTCTTCCTCCTGCTGTTGTCACGGCTGCTGGTGCAGCCCCACCTGTTTCTCCAGCTTTATTTTGAGTCCTGGCGTCGCCGTAGCCACACATTTCCCTCCTGTGTTTTCTCCTGCTGCTGCTGCCTCGGCATTCGTGCCGCCCCTTCGGCTGCGATGCTTTCTACTGCTGCCATCGCTGCTGCTGCTGCTGCAGGGAGTGTGGCACTCGCCGCTGCCAGTGTGGGGCAGCTAGTTGCTCTGACACCTTGGGTTTCTGTTGTCGCTGTGACCGCGTGCGGTGGCCGTTTTCCTTGCCGCTGCTATTTCCGTGGTGCCGCTGTGGACGCCCTGACGCGTACGCTTGTTGCTGTTGTTTTTCCTGTGCCTTTTTCAGCGGCGGCCGTGTTGGTGGTGGTGCCGCTGCTGCTGTCTTCCATCCTTCTGCGATTATGCTTCTTCCTGCTGCTGCCGTCACTATTGCTGCTTCTGCAGTTTTTTGTACTGCTGTTTGTGCTTTTCTTGCTGCTGCTTTACATGCTGCTGCCGTTGCTCTTCCTGCGGCTGCTGCTCCTGTTGTTGATGCTGCTGCCATTGTCATCGCTGCTGTCGCTCTTTCTCGCAGGTCTCAGGTGCGAACATGGCTCCATTTTCCTTTGTTTCGCCGCATCGTAGAAGTGGGTTGTGCCAGCGGCTTCGGTGTCTCGTCTCCACTATACCAGGTGCAGCAGCCGCAGCTCCAACGCGAGCAGCAGCTGTACCAACAACACGAGGCGCTGGCTGCAGCAGCAGCAGCGGCGCGAAGGCATGCAGAAGAAGCTGCGCGTGCGGCTGCAGCTGCAGCAGCAAGCCGAGCGTACGAAAGTGAGATGCGACTGCTGCAGCGTCCGTCTGCTGCTGATCGCGGCAGCTTGCATCGCTTAACCAGCAGCCGAAGCGACTCGGATTTATATGCGCGACAGGCAGTTCGCAGTAGCCCATTTTTCTATGATGCCGCTGCTGCTGCTGCTTCCTTCGCTCTTCCTTGCCCTGTTGCTGCAGCGGCTGCTTTTCCTCTCTCCCCGCCTCCCCTTCCTGTGGCCGTCTCTCCTGTTGCTTCTCCTGCTGCTGTAGCTGCGGCAGTGCTGTCTCCCCGTGCTGCGGCTCTTCTCCCCTCTGCGGCGCCCGCTGCCGCGCTTTCTGCTGCTTCCTCGGTCTTGACGTTGACGCGCCTGAACGCCCAGCAGCAGCAGCAACACAGCTGCTCCTTTTCTCCCTCCTACGTCTCCTCCTTCCCCTGTTTCCACGCTGCCGGAGTGAGCAGCAGCAACAGCGGCTTGTCTGCTCCTGCTGACCTTCAAACTGCTGCTGCTGCTGCTACGTCTCAAGCTACGACCCGTCAGTTAGAGCCAGGTGCTGCTTCCGGTGCTGCCTGTTTCTCTGGAGCGATGCAGAGACATGCAGCAGCTGCGGCAGTCCCCACACCGGGAGAAAAAACGCGACTTCACGCATGCGAAAAAGTTGCTGCTGCAGCTGTTGCCGGTGGAGGAGGAGGCGAATGGCGGCCCCCGTTGGCAGCTGCTGGACTGCGACCCGCAGCAGCAGCAGGAGATGCGAGAGAGAAGTGCACCGGTGACGCGGGAGCGGCGACGAGCCGCCGCCTTGCCTCCGGCGCTGCGGCAGCGCCAGACGATGCGGCAACAGCAGCAGCAGCAGCAACAGGGGACGGACGGCTTTCTCTTGCAAGAGCAGCAGCAGCAGCAGGAAATGCAACAGCGCAGCTCCTAGTGGGTAAAACGGCAGGAAGAAGTGCGGAGGACCGTTTCGAGCAGCAGAACAAATACGGGATCCAGGGGGCAGCAACAGGACTACTACAAGTAAAATCTCCGTCGGGAAAAAACTCTCCTGCTGCTCCCGTCTCAGCTGCTGCTCGTTCCTCTGTTGCTGCGCCTCTCGCTGCTGCTGTTCCTCTCGCTGCTGCAGGTCCTTTCCCTGCTGCTGCAGCTCCTTCGGCTGCTGTTGATCATTTGAATGCTGCTGCTGCTGCCAATCCGTCTGCTGCTGTTGCATGTGTGAAGGAGAAAATAGGACGGACGCCAGAGGCGCAACACACGAAGGAGGTGCGAAGCCCCACGGCGTCGTCTTCTTTGACGCAGTCTCCTCTGCGATCGACAAGCACCGTCGCAGCTTCTGCTTCTCCCTTTTCGACAGCTCCTCGCGAAGAATCTTCCGTCGCAACGACGCAGAGGAAGGAGTCGTTCTGCTGCACCCCACGCTGCTACTCCTCTGTCTCGTCTCCGCCGCTGTTGCCCCCCAGCGCTTTCTTCGCTCCGGCAGACGCGAGTCCCGCTGCTGCTCCGGTTGCTGCTGCTGATGCACCTGGACTCCTGGTTCCTTCCGCTGCGGCAGCTGTCCACATTCGTGCTGCTGCTGCGTCAGCGCTTACGCAGGAGCAGCCGGAGGAGAAGGAAGAGGAAGAGGAGAAGCAAGCGCAGCGGCAGGAGGAGCAGCAGGGACAGCAGGGAAAGCCTGTCGGCTTGAGTAGGTTGCTGCATTCATTTGGGTATGGGAGTAGACGTGACAGCAGCAGGAGTAGCATTTTTTCTCCTGCTGCGTTTCTCTCGGAAGCCTGGGGTGCTGCCTCTCCCCTTGCTGCTGCGGTTGCTGGTGCAACTGGGATGCAGCAGCAGCAACAGCAACAGCTGACGGACGACAGCACGTGCAGCAGCGGGCGAAGGAGAGAAGCATCGAGACTCCAACTGCAGCAGTGGAATAGCAGCAGCAGCGCGACGTGGAACAGCAGCAGCAGCGGACAGAGAGCGGCGCAGCATCTATCCGGCTGCTGCTCGGAATACGGCTGCGACAGCAGAAACGAAGAGCAGTACAGCAGCCGGAGCAGCAGCAGAGACAGAGACGGAAGACCCGGCGGCCGCAGGAGGGAAGGAGAAGGCAGAGGGACGAGAATAGGCAGCAGCAGCAGGAAGAGGGCCAGCTCAGTGCGGTCCGATCGCTGGTCGAAGCAGCAGCAGCAGCGGCAAGGCAGCAGCCTGGCAACACGAGAAGAGCCAGCAGCAGCAGGAAGAAGAAGGAAAGAAGCAGCAGCAGGTGCTGGCGCCCACGCACAAGAAGAAGAAACAGCGTCAGCAGGAGGGAGAAAAGGAGCAGCAGCAGAGGCGTCGGAAGTGGTGCTGCAGCAATTCTTTGCGTACGCGTCGTTGGGACGCAGCTGGCCACATGCGGACGAGAGGCAGCAACGACCGGAAGAGCAGCAGCAGCAGACGATGATGGGGCAGCAGCCGTGCGTTCAGAAGAAGAGGCAGCAGCAGCAAATGGGACTGCAAAGCCACCACGTGTGTCATTACGCCCCTGCAGTGTTCTCGTCTCTCGACCGCAGCAGCTGGTGTGGGGCGGGGGCAGCGACGGTGGCGTCCGCCAGCAACAGAAGCAGCAGCAGGAAACCTTGTGCAGCAGGAAGGAGAGCAAACGAAAAGAGAAGCGTCGAAAGGACGGGAGAAGAACAAGCAGCAGGCCCAGCAGTCCCAGCAGCAGGAGCCTGTGCAGCACAGACTTCAACAGCAGCAACTCTGAGGGAAGCAACGGCCGTAGCAGACCCGCCCAGAGCCGGGGGGGGGACGTATGCACCAGCACTTCCCCCGTCGAAGTTGCTCGTTCTGCGCTGCATGCTCGCAGATACTGCAGCAGTACGTCTGGTCTCACACGCCTCCTGTTCTCTCTTTCTCTGCTGCTGCTGCTGCTCTTCTTCACTCCTGTTCTCGCACGCACCGCGCACACTCCTAACAAAAAGGGGCAGGAACGTGGCCCACGTACATCTACGTATATATATGTGTCAGTATATATACGTATATATATATATGTATATGTATTAGTAAACGCGTATGTGTGTATGAATACGTATAGACACACATATATGTACAGGCACATGGATATATGTCTGCGCGTATAGAAGAGGGAAGACGGGTAGATGATTTATGTACGTGTGTATGGAAATGTCGGTAGCGCCTGTGCGGGAAGGGAAATACTTGCGTAGAGAGATCAACTCGAAGATGTATCTGTCTGTGCTGCTGCGTTCATTGGCTGCTGCTGCTGCTCAGAAGAGATTTGATACGGTGTAACACGGAGAAGATGGCACCTCTGTCGCGCGCTTTCTCCCCTGCTGTTTCTGGCTTCCTCGCTTGCTGTCCCCCAGGCCTTTTGCATGCGTAGGGGCGGGCGATGGTAACTGAAGTGCAGAGCGCGCGGGCTGAGGGAGATGCCTCGTGTGTCTCGCCTCTCCGTCTCCGTCTCTCTTCCTCTCGCTTGCAGGGGCGCTCCGCCCGTATATCTGTTCGTACCAGGAAGTCAGTGAGTACATAAATATAGGTAGACAGATGCATGTCTTCTTGTGGGCATGCGTTCTATCCCGTCTTTTAAACTTCTGCATGAAGATACCTGCGTGCTTGTTATTTGTATGAGTACACAGTACACAGATACACCTATCGCTGCTAGCTCTCATATATATGGATATTTGTCTAGTGGGGTCTATACATTCGGATGTGCGTATGGGCATATATATATATACATGTATATGTATGTATATGTAGTTATGTGCATATATAGATAGAAAAGTAGATAGACGAATGTGTACGTATATATATGCATGTGCGTATATAGGTGAATTTGTGCATGCGTTTCTCTTTGTGCATGTCTGTCTCTCTATATATGTATGCGTTTCCCTCCGTTTTCTGTCTGTGCGTGAGTATCTGTGCGTTTGCATGCGCATAGAGAAATATGTGTCCGTGTGTATGTCTCGGAGACCGTCTTTACATTCTGGCCGCGGAGGCGTGTGCACCACTTTTCGCTGGCGGCAGGTGTGTTTCTTCGTCAGTTTTGGAAAGGTATGTGTGTGTGTGTGTTTGTTTGGCGTGTGCGGGCCCGTGTGTGTCTGCAGGCGACGATTCAGCGACTGTTCCGGGGGTCCCGCGGAAGAGTCGCAGCGAGACACGTGCTGGTGGAGGTGCAGCAGCAGCGGAAGCTGTCAGCAGCAGCCGCGAAGATTCAGAGGGCGTGGAGACGGGAACTCGCGAGGCGACCCGCAGCCATGCTGCTGCTCTGCGAGAAAATTCGACGCGAACGCGACGCCGCAGCAAGGAAAATTCAGCGCTTCTGGAAGCGTCGTCAGCAGCAGACTCTCTGCGCCACCCACCGCCTCGTGAGAAAATTGAAGGCCCGCAGACCAGACTGACAAAACAGCTACAGCGAGACGGAGACACGGAGACGCGCATGCGCACACACACCGAGACAGGCAGCAGAACGGGTTGCGTGTGTGTCGTGTTTTGCTCTCCCTTTCAGCAGCAAACCACTTCCCTCTTTTTGTGCCCTTTTCCCCGTAAATACATATGTACACGTGTATCGACGTGTGTACATGTTGGGGTGTAGATATGTACACGTGTGTGTGTGTAGATGCGGAGACGCGGACACGTTTTTTTGCGTGTCTTTCGCCCTGTGTCTCCCCGTGTCTCCCCGTGTCTCTTCTACGTGTGCATGCGAGGGGCCCATCATCACGGAGCACGTGTGCAGACGACGAAAACGAAAGGAGGGGGGGGGGGAGAAGTGAAGGAGAAGGTGTGATCCACGAAATAAGCAGCATGTACGCGTACGTGTGTGTGTTTTTTGACGCGGCGGCGCTGCAGGCCAAGTGTTTGTTGAACTTGCGGAAAATTGCTGCCGGAGAAATTCAGCGGATGTGGCAGGGCGCTCTGACCCGGCGCCTCCTTGACGAGGAGTGGCAGCGGTGGCTAATCAAGTGGACGTGGGATCGTCCAGGCACCGTCGTCGAGGTACTTGCTGCTCCTTTTGCCAGCTCCTGTCTCCGTCTGTGGCCGTCTCCGCGTGCGCGCATGCCAGTCCGTACCAACGGACACACACATATAAATATATATGTATATGTAGATATGCATACATGCATGTATAGAATTTCTACAGGGAGAGTCACGGAGAGAGAGTCGGTGTAGATGCGTAGGAGCAGCTCTTTGGACGTGTCTTTGTGTCAAAGAATGGCAGACGTCTCTGCGTGCTGCATCCGCGGAGAGGAGAACAGCAAGAAAATATGGTGGGGAAGGCGGAGGGAAGGGAAGGGGCAGCTGCATGTAAGAACTGCGTAGAGAGTGACGCGCTTCGATTCACGCGTCTCTCTGCCGGAGTTCTCCTCTTGGCAGCTCCGCCCGCGCGCCACGTGAACAGACGTGTGCATGCGCCGAAGAAGCAGCACTTCTCCCGCCCTTTTCTTCCCCCGACCACAGCGGCAGCAGTGCGGACGTCGCGGGCGGAAGAGGCACCCACGCGCAGACATGTCAGCAGCTGCTGAAGAACGGGGAAGGACGGAAAAGGGGGAAGCCGCGCGGGCGCGCATGCGTCCTTCTTCGAGGTGCCCTGCATGCGCACACACGTCTGGTCGCGTATATTTAAACCTCCGCACATACTGGCTTGCGGAAGTATGTGTCGGGCTGAGGGCCTTCGCTTGGGTGTCTGTACACCGGAAGATGCGCCCTCCCTGATGAGAGGGGTGTGTTGTAGACACACCGGGATCGTCTGCTTTCCCTGCCTCTCCTCAGGTGTATAGACACACAGAAGGTGATGCGCCTTGTCTCAGTTATCTCTATGGAAAATACGTAATATATATATATATATGTATATATATACAGAAGGAGAGAATTTTATGCTGCACACGTATGTATTAGTATTCACACGCACACAGACATACAGACACATACGTTTGTGGACGGGTATGGAGGAGGTCTATGAAGATGTACGCTGCCTGGGAGGGAGGAGGGACGCCCTGCTGCATGCGTTTGTTTCTACGTTCTGCTGGCAGGCGGCCCTGTGCGGTCTCAGTCGCCAGCTTGCATGCGGGAAGAATTTCCGCAGACACGGCAGACGTAGGCAGCAGAGAAAGTGAACAGATGGTCGTCGCTGGTGCAGGCCGCTTTGCTCTGCGTTCCTTACGTTCCCTCGTGCTGCTGCATGCGGTTGGTAGGTGGCTGGAAACGCGCGTCGAGATGATCCTGTCGACGGGCGCCAGGCTTCCCGCCCGCGCGCATGCAAACACGAGGTGCCGAGCACGCGCGCTCCTTCCTGACTTGTTGTGCGCAGAAGCAACACATCAGGACTTCTGCTTGCATGCGCGTGCTGCTGCCTCGCTGCTGCTACCCTCCTGGATGGACTCGTTTTTCTAGACTGCAGCAGGGAGCCGCGCTGGGGGTCCTCGCCTGCTGCTGGTGCGTGGCCGCTGCTGCTGCTCTCTCGTTGCTGCCGCTGCTCTCTCCCCGCTGCTGCTGCGCTTTCTGCGCTGCTGTCTCTGAGCTGCTGCTGTCCTCTTCTTGGCTGCTGCCGCTGTTGCTGCGCAGCGTCGATCGCGATGTGATCACGGGAGATGTCCTCTGCGGACAACGTCCATGCTGCTGCCGCTTCCCCGCCGTGCTGCTGCGGCTCTCCCGCGCTGCTGCCATGCTGCAGTGCCGCTATTCTCCCGCGCTGTTGCTGTCCAATGCTGCTGCTGTTGCTCCTGCGGTCCTCCCGCACTGGTGCCCTCCTGAACCGCTGCCGGTCTCCCACGCTGCTGCTGCACTTTTTTGCTGCGCTCCTGCATCGCTTTTTCATTCCGCAGGTGCTGTTCGGTTGTCTGGTGCCGGCAAAAGGCCGGCGTCTTTAGCGGGACTCTGCTGCTGGTGTTGCTTTCCGGGCAACCCACTTTTGCTGGCAGGTCTGCTGCGACATGCACTGCGGCTCTCACCTCTTCTGCTGTTGTGAACTCTTCTGCTGCTGCCCTGGCGTTACGCAGGTGGTCGGGGATTTCTCAAACCCGCCGTGGACCAAGCGGTATCTCATGTCCTACTGCTACATCCGGCAGTAAGTGTCAGAGCTCTTCGTGCTGCTGTTGCTGCGCTTTCCTGCTGCGCTGTTGCGCATGCACGCATTGTTCTGCTGTCATGACAGCAGAAGTCGTTGCCGGGGGTCTTCTTCCTGCTGCTGCTGCGGCAGCGCGCCGACTTCCCTGCTGTTGCTGCAGGTGTTGCGCTGCTCTTGGTCCATGTCCCAGTCGTCGGAGTACTGTCTCTGCTGCTCAGCCACTGCAGCTGCCGTGTCGCTGCTGCAGGTGCCGCAGCCCTGCCTCGTGCCTTTTCTGACTGATCTGCTGGAGCGGTTCCTCGTGGCTGCTGCTGTGTCACTGTCGCGCTGCTCTTGTGCCGGTGCCTGGCTCCTGTCGTTCGTCCCGTGTGATATGACCGACGAATGTCGCTGTGCTCCACTGCTGCTGCGGTGCCGCAGCTTCCGAACTGCCCTGCCGCTGCTGCTGCTGCTGCACTCGGTCCTCCGATGGAGAGGCGGCTGCTGTTTTTACACGCACATGCACAGACTGCAATGGGCTGCTGTTGGTGCTGTTGCTGCCGCTGCTGCTGTTGCTGCTGCTGCTGTTGCTGCCGCTGCTGCTGTTGCTGCCGCTGCTGCTGTTGCTGCCGCTGCTGCTGTTGCTGCCGCTGCTGCTGTTGCTGCCGCTGCTGTTGCTGCTGCTGCTGTTGCTACTGCTGCTGTTGCTACTGCTGCTGTTGCTACTGCTGCTGTTGCTGCTGCGGCTGTTGTTGTCGTGTGCATGTGTAGGTGTTTTGTACTCTCTCTCCCACGACGGCCAGGCCAGTACGAATTAAAGTTTATCGTCGACGGCCGCTACGTTTGTGATGGCAGTCAAGTCGTCGTCCCTGTAAGTTCTTCTGCATGCGTCGAGCCCTCCGCCGCATGTACGCCTGAGACAACTTCCCCACCTTCTTCGCGTAGGCCTTTGTAGGCAGACCTTTTGACCCGTTGTTTGCTGTCTGCAGACAGACATCAGCTGTCCGTTTAGCTTGCCAGAGAAAATGTTTTCCTCTGCTTCACATAGACGTAAGCCAACGAGGCGATTTAATGAGATACTCTTTCTCCACCGGTTCCCCGTCCGACCGTCCATGCACCAGCTCAATTGTGTGTGTACGCATGCCTACGAAGATAGACGTGGAGATCTGTGTGTGGGGAAGCGATGAAGTATCCCGTGCACTTGCATGCGTTGGGGAAGTCGCTGTCTGTTCTTCTTCCCAGAAGGAGGTCCTTCTGAATTTCTTACACCGACACAGGCAGCAAAGTCAGGTACCACGTCTTCGCTATAGATACTTCTGAAGAGGGCGCTGCTGCTGCGCGCACAGAGAGGACCTGCTGCCGCAGTGACTGCTGCTGCGCGTACAGAGAAGACCTGCTGCCGCAGTGACTGCCGCTCGCACTTCCCCTACGCTGCGTCGGGCATGAAAGCGGAGGGTAGGAGGAAACGGAAGACACAAGGTTAACAAAAGCAGTCGTCGAAGAGGATGTGCTGCAATGTCGCATTGCTCTTCACGCTGCTGCCAGGCTGACGAGAAGTGACCGGCGGGTGCCAGACCCTCGTGGTGCCCGAGTAATTGCTACTGCTGCTGCTGCTGCTTGTCAGCTGGTCGTTCTTATTGCTGGGCTCCTATATTGGCGGTTCCGGGGATTCGCTTGTGGGTACAAGAGGTGTCTTTGTCGCCGTGCTGCCCGCTTTGTGCACTCGTGGCTTTTCTTCCGCTCCTGCTGCTGCTGCTGCCGCGCTCCCCTGCTGGGGGGTTGGTCCCACGGATCTGCTGCCGCTGCTGCAGCTGCGTGGCCGCTGCTCCTGGGACGTCGTTGCTGCGCCTGCTCAAGTCTTTGCCGGTATGACGCTGCTCCTGCCGTGCGGTGGTAGTGTGCCGGGTCGCAGCTTCGTCGCGATTCCTGAGCTGCTGCTGTCATTCCTGCTGCACTGCCGTTGCTGTCGTCGGCCCTGCTGCTGCTGTTGTGGGTGTATGCACACAGGACGGGAACGGCCACTTCAATAACGTCGTCGTCGTGCGGCCAGCAACGAAGTCTCCCTGTACGTTTTTTCTCCTGAAGAAGTTCTTCCATGCATCTCAGCGTAGAACCAGCAGCGACTCTCTGCGACTCGCCTGCCGCACAGTCCTTCCTCAGCTCGTCCGGCCCGGTGTCTTCTTTTTGAGCAGCACGCGCTCCTGCATGTGCGTGTGTGTATCTGTCTCGGGTTTGCTGTTCTCGCTGTATCTGCCTCTGCAAGACAAGCGACGTCAACACGCACACAAACACGACCAGGTCTCTGTAGCACTCTCTTGACGTGGGGAAGTTTTTCTCTACGTGTGTAGATACGCGGCTACATACAATAAGACGCACAGGTGTATGCACCAAGATACACACCTCCTCCCTTCTGGCTGTCTAGATGTGTCGCAAAGACGCGCTATCCACACAATGGGATAGCAACTATCCATGAGTTTGCTGCTCACGAGGTGTTGGCCTTTGCGTAGTGCCTATCTGTGCGGCTGGCGGCTGGCTGCTGTGTCTCTCGCGCTGCTGTGAAGCAGTGTCGTGTGTTGGCTGTTTCGTCTCTGTGTGGAGAGCTTCGCGAAGTCCTTTTCGAGGGTCTGGCGGCTTTTCCTTCCCGCGGCCGCTCTTCTTTTTCTCGAGGCCGCGCGCAGAGACCGGAGGCCGCGTCAACGGAGACACCGGTGGGTGTGTCTCCAGACGCCTGCCCAGGTGAAGAGGCCACCTGCTGCTGCACACAGCGAGCCAGGCGTGTGCTGCTGCTCCGTCGTCGGAGATGGCTCCGGTGTATGTGTGGCGGGCAGCCTGAACATCTTGAGGCACCTGCGTGGTGGCTGCGGCGGGGTCGTCACGCCCACCCGTACAGGAGAGACACGTGTGTGTGTGTGTGTGTCTGTGTAGAGGGGGATGTACGTGCCGCCCTCCCAGCTGCGAGTCTCTTCAGTTGACGCGTCTGGTGAATTTCTGTGCTTCTCCACGTCTCCTCTCTCTCCACCCGGGGCGGGAGGCCACTTCACGCCGCCGCAAAAAACGCGACAACGGCCAGCATCGCATGCGTCTTGTCTCCCCGTCTCCGTGTCTCCCCGTCTCCGTGTCTCCCCGTCTCCGTGTCTCTCTGCCCGTTTCTTCTTAGCCCTGCGCTAGTCGGCGAGGGGCTGGAGAGGACTGCTGCTGCGGTCTTTCGTAGAAGACGCCTGTGTGCCCCCCCCCCCCTCCGCACGGCGCCTGCTGGTGCGTCCACAGAGAGGCGTCTCCGCCGGTGTTGTGGCAGGCATGCGCGGCGTAGGTGGATGTATGGAGGTGTCTGGGTGTGGAGCAGACGCTTTTTTTTCACGGCGGTTCTTCACTTATGGGGGACTCTATTCCGCAGCGGTGTCTGCGTCACTTCCACGCAGAGACACCTGCATGCGTGTGTCTCTCGCTATCGATATGCCTGCGTATTCACAAGTGACCTGCCTTTCTTGTGTGCCTTTGTCGATCCACGCAGGAATATACGTGCCGACGTGCAGCACGCGTGCAGAGCTCTGCGCAGCTTGGCTGCTTCTGTACGGATGGATATATGTGTGTGCCTCTGTATGTGTGTACGTGGAAGCACGGCGCAGACGACCAAGTGAAAAAAAAAGGAAGAGTGTGGGCAGCCTCCATGCGGAGACGAGGGCTGCAGCTGCGTGCTGAAGCGGGTCTCTTTCTCAGGAAATGCGGTAGAAAAAGAGAGAAGTTGCCAGGAGTCAACGCGTTCGTGCCCGTGGAAACCAGACCCGGCCGATAAGAGATGCATGCGCATGTAATGCAGCAGGATGCAGTCATATATTTGCAAATTTACGCAAGTGACCACATCTCCCTCTATGTATGTAAAATATATATATATAGATAGATGGATAGGTACATACACCCGTGGCAGCCCATGTCTGGACGTATACATGTGTATATATATGTATGTACGTGCGTAATGATACGTATGTAGAGAGATATAGATAGGTAGATAGATAGATATATGTACACGTGTGTCCTTGGCAACCCATGTCCGTACGTCTACCTGTATATGTATGTGTATGTACATGTCTCATGTCTGCATGTACGGGTCACATTCTTGTACGTAGGGAGTCATTTGTTATCTGCGCCTTTCATCCCAGAAGGACTGCGTAGGAGTGTAAATGTATGTGTGGACGTGTGTTCTTGCTTTCCTGCAGTTCGCCTAATACGTGAACGTTTGCGGGAGCTGCGACTGACTGCACGAGCACGTGATGCGGTAGCTGCTGCTGAACTTGGGAAGGTTGCAGAGGACGCTTTACCGGCAGCGGCAGCAGCAGAGACTCCGCGCGTTGGTGGCACTTCCTCTGCTGTTGCAGCTTCTTCTGCTGCTCCCGCTTCCATGTTTAGGGCGGTTGACGCTTTGTCTGGAGGTGCTGCCGAGGCTGCTGCTCAGCAGCCGATGGCTGCTGCAGCTGTTGCGTCTGCGTCTGTGAGGACCATGCACCTGGTGCGTCCTGCCGCTGCGGCACCAGCAGCAGCGGGAGCAGAAGGAGCAGCAGCACCACTGGCAGGAGGAGAAAATGGAGGAGGAGGCGGAGGAACGGCAGCAGCCGCAGCAGAGGGACAAGGAGCAGCGGCGCCAGCAGCGGGAAGAAGCAGCAGCAGCGGCACCGCAGCAACGGCTCTAGCCGCGCTTGCCTACCGAGTGCGGCAGCTTCGAGGAGGAGAGGAAGGTAGCAGCGAAGACATGCTTCGAAGGAGTAGGGAAGCAGCGACAAGCGGAAGAACTAGAGGGACGGAAGGACAGCAGAGAGGCGGACGAAATGGGACAGCTACACACAGAAGCAGTCTCTCTGTATCTCTCGAGGACGCTGCAAGCACAGCAGAATCACCAGCAGCAGCAAACGCAGGAGCAGCAGCAGGGAGCGCAGCATCAAGAAATGCCGCTGCAGCAGCAGCAGGAACGGAAGGGGGACGAACGGAGAGAGGGAGGGCATGTCGAGCATCTTTGCCTGAAGAGTATCTTGCTGCTGCTCGCTTCTACTCTTCTGTACAAAGTGACAGAGACTTCTATTTTCCTTCTGCATCTGCTTCGTGTCCTCTCTTCTCCTTTCCACAGACGCCCGCTGCAGGTGGCTCTCCTCCTGCGGCTGCTGCTGCTGCGACCTGCCCAAGTGGCGCCGCGCTCCCGCGCTTCGAAGGAATGCGTACTATTCGCGCAGGTGGCTGGGACCAAAAGAAGAAGCGCTGCGTGGGGCAGCAGCAGAAGCAGGAAGCAGCAGGGGACAGGACAGAAGAGCTAGCAGTGATGACAGCAGGAGGAAAAGGAACACGGGAGCTGGGCGGAGGGAAGTTAAGTAGCGACCTCTCGACCTCGTGGAAAGTGAGCAACATGGACTTATTCCTCGCTGCCGCAGCTGCAACGGCTGCTGCTGCTGCTGCGAGAAACGCTGCTGCCTCTGCCGACGGACCAGTCACCTCACGCATCCCTGCGACGAGTACTTCCGCTGCTGCTGTTGACCGACCTCACCACCCAAGAAAGCAGCAGCAGCAACAACAACGCCCGCGCACAATAGAGATGCTTTTTCCTACTCCCGCACGAGGAACCGACGCAGAGGTGAGAGAACCACCTGAAGAAGAAGAAGAAGGCGACGAGAGAGAGGAGGTAGCAGCAGCAGCTGCAACAGCAGCAGCAGTGAAGAGCGACGTAGCAACTGGTGCAGACGCAGACAGCGGCAGCAGATGGGAAATCGCCGAAGCAGCAGCGGCGGAAGAGAGGGAACGAAGACCGGAAGACGCAGCTGGAGAAGCGACCGCAGAAATAGACATGCAGAGGAATCCCAAGGAGGATTCAGCTCGAAAAGCGAGCGCAGAAAAGTACGGAGGCAGCACAGCAGAAGGTAAAAAGGCAGCAATAGCAGCAGGGAAGAAACAGCAGCAAGCAGATAAGGAGATGCAGACGCCGAGCGAACCGGGGCAGCCGGAGCACCAACGACAGGAACAGCTGCAGACGAAGCAGTGCCAAGTAGAGCAAGAAGTTTTGGTGCGAAGAGACGTGCAGCAGCAGCGGAAGGAAGAAGAAGAGCGGCAGTATACAGACGAAAGAATGAGAGAGCAATTTTCCCCTGAACAGCAGCAGCAGCAACGTGTACAAGTTGTCTCCCCAGTCATATTTGTACGAAGGCCTGATGGTTCGCCTGTCTGCGCAGCTGCTGAAGAAGTTGGGGAAAAACGGAAAGACGAGAAAGCAGGTGACGACACCGCTGCCACTGCTCCTAGGAGGTCGGCTGCTGCCTCTGCTGCGGGCCCTCATTTACGCGGCGCTACTGCTGCTTCCGGCCCTGCTGCTACTACTGGTGTTGCTGTTGCTGCTGTTTCTGCGAGTTCTGCGTGTATTGGGCCTGGTCCTGCGGCTGTTGCTTGTCCAGCTTCCCGTGCTCACGCTGCTGCTGTCGCGGTGGAGACAGACACCACTGCTGTTGCTGCTCCTGCTCCTCCTCCTCATGCGCTTGTCGACGAAAAGACGCGTGCTCCAGCCAACAACACGCAGGACGAACAAGTGATGGCAGCAACAGGGAAGTGCGCTGCTGCTGTGCAGACAGCGAAGTCTGTTGCTGTCTCGTCTCCTCTCGAGGAAGGCAGTGCTGTCTCCGGTCCTGCTGGTGAAGAGCAGCAGAAGGCTGAGGAACACGAGAATTGCGCGGGCCCAGCAGCAGTGACGACTGCCTCTGCTGCTGCTGCTATGGAGAAAGAATTCACCGAGGAGATTGACCCGCTGCTGCCGCTCGAAGTGACCGCGGAAAGCGACGCAGTGGGCGGCAGCAGCAGCAGCGAGCAATGGAGCAGCAGCAGAAGGAAGGACCCTGCAGCACGTGGTGTGGTGAAAATGGAACCGTATTTGCCGGAGGACGGAGAAGAATGCCCGCCTCTGCCGAAGTATATCTGGCCTGCTGAAGACAGCGTCGTACCTGAACCGTCGGCTGCGCCTGCGGAGACAGAAGCAGCAATATCGGCGGTGGCCAGGAGCGGGGAAACTGCTGCTGCTGGGAGACGGGGGTACGCAGCAGGTCCCGCCGCAGAAGAGGAGGAAGTTCTTAGGGCGTACGCGAGAAACGATGAAGCAGCTGCTGCGCGTGCAAACGACGAAGGTACTGTCGCTGCTGCTGCTGCTGTTACAGATGCGGTGGAAGCTGCTGCTGCCCCTCTCGGTGATGCTGTGGAACCTGCTGCTGTTGCCAATGCGAAAACGAAGGGAGAAGCTGCTGCTGCGGAAAGGGAGGCAGCTCCTGCTGCAGACAAAGAGCTAACCGGGTCTGCAGCCAGGTCGAGAAGACGTGGTGATGGTTCTGCGGAAGCGATAAAAGAAGTGCTGGCGTGTGCTGGTGGAAAGAAACACCAGCAATACGGCCATGCCACGAGGGGGCGGCAAGCGCAGCAGCAGCAGCAGGAAGTTGACTTGGAGAACGAGTGTGCGTCAGAAGCGCAGCAGCAGCTTTCAAAAACAGCGCTAGAAGCAACAGGACCACATGCTGCAGGCGCAGAAGAAGAGAGAGCCGCTCGCGTTCATGCAAGAGCAGATGCGCCAGCAACGTCTGTCGCTGCTGCCGCAGCCGAAAGTGACAAGAAATCGATGAGCTGCCTCGAGCCTGGAGCTCAGCTGCTGAAAACAGCAGCTGGAACATCAGAGAGCAGCAGCAGCAGTGCGGATCCCGGGCCAAGGGCCAGAGACGACGCACCGAACTTTTCCTCGATCGCAGATACGCGAAGCACCAACAGCGGCGTGGCTGCAGGGGCGAGCGATAGCAACAGCAGCATGGCAAGAAGCAGCTCTAACATTGCCGCTGCAGCTGGGACTGCTGCGTGGGCAGAGGGTGCTTTGACTGCTACTGCTGCGGGTCCCCACGCTCCTGCTGCTGCCACTGATGCAGCTGGCTCACATGCTGCTGTCCCCGGTGATGTGGCTGCTGCTTCCTTGAAAAATACTGGACTTTCTCCTGCTCATGCTGCTGCTGTCGACGGTAATGAAGCTGCTGCTGCTGCTGCAGTTCCCGCTGGGACTGCGCCTGGTGCTGCCGCTGTTGTGAAAGTGAGTGCTGCTGGTAGTAGTGCAGGAGATGCGCTTACCGCTGCTGACGCTGTTGCTGCGCCAGAACGAGGAGGAGGAGACGCTGTCGCGGTCGCTGAATGTGCTGCTGCTGGAACCACAGGAACTCGGATACAGCCCAGCTCCCTGACGGAGGAGAGACGTCCTCTTGAAGACAAGCAGGGCAGAACGGTCGGTGCTGATGCGTTTTTTCTTTCTTTGCTGCCTCAGTTGGCGGAGAAGACTGCCGCTTCTTTATCTCTGCGGCAGGGGGGACAGAAGCACGCTCAGGCTGCTTCCTCTTCTGCCCTGCAGCATCAAGAGTGTGCTGCGTCCTCACCTCCACTGCAGCACCAACAGCAGCAAGGTCCTGCAGCTGTAGCACGCGCACTGCTGCAGCAGCAACAGGACGGCACGTCCGCTGCTGCTGTCTCTTCACACGTACGGCGAGACGCTCCCCAGGGGGAGGCCGTCGCCCCAGCAGCTCCGCGAGGGTCTTCCATCTGGGTTTCTGCGCGTGAATTTCTGCTCGATGACCACAGCGCAGCGGCAGCAGAAAAAAAAAATGCTAGAGCGCCGGAATGGGACAGAGAAGCGACAACACGCACACGAGAAGCACCGTACAAGAGAACAGGCACAGGCGAAGAGGAGGAGGAGGAGGCGCACCAGGACGAGGAGGAGTGGTCAGAGCACAAGTCCTCTCCTGCTGCAGCACACACAGAGATAACGTTAGGACAGAAGGAAGATACGAGGCAGCCGATAAGAAAAGTTTGCAAGCAAAGTGAAAAAGAAGCCAGTACAGTAGCGGTTGAAGAGATACAGGTGCATCCAGAAGAGGAGGCAGCACTTGAAAGTATAGCACCAGACAGCAAAATAGCCGCGTCGTACAAAGAAAGCCTGCACGAGCATATGGTCGCACGAAGAAAATTAGCTGCGGATGCTGCCGGAGGTGAAACTGCGGTGCCGAACTATATTTTCAGGGGAGAATTTTCCTCCGCCACCTTTTCACAAACAGGAGAGACGCAACCAGCAGAGATAGTATTCGATGCGTCTTCCCGTTGCATGCAGTTGAGCACGAGCAGCAGCACTTCTCTGGAACACATGCAGACACGCAGCTGCAGCTTGGAGAGGAAGACAACAGTTTCACAAATAAAGACGCTATTGCAGATGGATACTAAGTTGCGTGCCAGCGCCTTCTCTGCGGAACAGGGGATCCACGTGGACACAGCTGCTGCTGCTCCTGCTTGTGCTACTCGGATCGCTTCCTCTTCTCCTGCCCAAGCTGTTCCTTCTCTCTGTTCTGCAACTCGTGCTTTTGCCTTTCCTCCTGGCTCTGCTTCAGCTCCTCACTCTTCGTCTGCCGCTGCTTCTCATCTCCCCGTCGTGACGCCGCCATGGCCTGCTCGCAACGAGAGCGCTGCTTCTCTTATTCTTGCTGCTGCTGGCGTCACTCGTCCGTCTGCTGCTTCTGGCGTTGCTTTTCATGCGACTGCCACTACTGCTGATGTTGCTGCCTCCTCTGTATCCGGTAATTTTTCCTCGAAGACCACGGCAGCAATACGAGATCTTCCGGCGAAGAAAGGAAACGAAGAGCAAGCAGCATTTACACCAGCTGCAGGTAGCGAGCTGCTCCAGCAGCAGCAGGAAGCGACAGCAGGAAGAGAAATCACAGTGCACTGTGCGACGCTAGAACAAGAGGAACCCATCGTTACACGTGGGGTGTTGTGTCTAGAGCAACAAAGGAATACTGGTTTTTGTCCACGTGGCCTCGCTGCGGCTTTAGCTGCCGCGGCTGCTGCTCAAGGTACTTACACTGCAGCTGATGATCGTAGTTGCCCGGGTGATGCGGCTGTTCCACGTTCTGCTAGTGATGGTACCGCTCACGCGTTTACAGATGAAAGAAGGGCGCTCTTAGGAGGAGAGCTAGACGAGGAGAGGCACAAAGCATCAGGCAGAAGCAGAGTCGATAGAAAGAGTCCTCTGCTACTGATGGAGACAGGGAGGGAGATGTGCATGGATGCGCAGAGATTACGCCCAAGTGTAGAACGGGAGAGAGAGAGAAAAAGCAGCAACGCAAGTTCAGGCAAGGAAGAAATGCGTGAGCGGAGAGACGTCAAGAGGGAGAAGAGCAGCACCAAATGCAGCGGCGGCACCACTCGCAAGAGTAGCAGCAGCAGCGTGAACAAAAGTAGAAGCAGCACCGGCGTTATGAAAAGCAGCGTAAGCAATAGCGCATCCCGTGTTGCCGGAGAAAAGAACAGGAGCAGCCGCACCTTTTGTCGCCCTCCAGTCAATAGAAGAAGCTGCAGCAGCAGCGGCAGATCTCAGGCGGGGGCAACAAAAAGCAGAAGCGGAACAACACACACAGCAGCGGCGAAGAAGAAAGGTGAAGCGAAGGCCCAACGGCTGCACCGTGCTGCTGAGTCACCGCCTCAGCAGCACGCCTGGCGTTGATGCATGGCATAGAGGAGGCGAAAAGGAGACGCCAGGGAAAAGGCACTCAAAGAATAATTGAGGTTCGCAGAGCACAGGATGCGAGAGAAAAAGGATTGAAAGGGATGTGCAAGAAGAAACTCTTTCCTGGAGAGACACGCTTTCTTACACTTCAAAGGGCACTCTGTGGATATATATGAGTACACTTCGGTTTCTACGTATATATTGTTTGTGTATTGATGCGTTCACTGCGCCGTAGAAAACACTCCCTTTGATAAAGAGGTACACGTCTATTGCTCCGCAGCAGCAATATGTTAATACACATATATATTAAGATTTGTGTGTAGGACTCAGAATAGTCTAATTTTTCGTGTACGTAGATCTGCACAGCTGTGAGTTCAGTCGGCATACATTGATGTCTGTTGCTGACACACGCGTCTGCACGACGATCCAAAGGTCAGTCTACAGATGCTGAGAGCCGCACACATTATCCTGTGTGTTCGCTCTTTGGACGCTACACCCTGCGCGCAGCGTGAGACGTAAAATTTGCTTCAGTTTCTTTGAATATTTTTTAAAGACTTCACCAAAGTGGAAAGACGGAGAATGAAGTTGCTGGTCCACCAAAAATGTGCAATTTTCTATAGAATGCTCAGGTGTAAGTGTACTGGGCAGACGCAGAGGGAGTGCGAGGGGGGGCCGAATGATCCCCCCGCTCGGTGCGTTAAAATGTTTGATTACTCTCTCTTGCGTGGGATCACTGGATATGTGTTCTCCTACTTACCTGGACGTATAATATTCAATTTTTTTTTTTATCAACTGTGGTACCGCCGCCACCAGCCTGCTAGCGGGTGTGTCGGTGGATTACGGAGAAAGCACTGAACTGTTCAAGCCGAGGAGGTGAGGTGCAGTTTCTCTGTGCATTTGAATCGGGACCCTCTGTGTGCTGGTGTCCACAAGTGCCTGCGTGAGTCTGGATTTTGTAAAAGGAATACTTCTTTCCTTCTTACAGACTTCTGTGTGAAATAGCTGGCTCGACGAGAAATCGCTTGACGGGGCAGAAGAAACCGGGGACATACGAAAGTCTGTGGAGACTTGTATGTTTACGTAAGCAAACGTATAGGTATACATACACAGTTACACACATGTGCGTGTCTCCATCCGTATCTGCACACGTTTGTATAGCAGGGACTATTGCGCACATGTGCATTAATTTTATCTCTGCGTGTCTGTGTGCCCATGGGTTCACGCATGTGCACAGACATGGGTGAAAGGCAGTGCTAACTTTCGCGCCAGCAACCCACGAGAGATGGAAGAGCGCCTGTTAATTTTTGTGTGATCGTTAGATTGATTCTAATCGGAACCACGTAATCAAGGAAAAGGGAATTCAGCTGTTCCACATGAAGCATTGACCATCTCGTGTGGTGCTTCCCGCACACTGTGTGTGAGCTTGCTTACCATGATCGTAACGTGCATGTAGATTAAAAATGTATGCAGCAGCATACACACGTGTTTTCTTTGACAAACGCATAATAGGGGAAGCTCCTACCACACAGTCTCACGATGTCTGATCTCTCCACATCGTTAATTTTAGAGGGTATGACACTGAAAGTAAAACGGAGAAGAATTTCCTCAGAGTTAGTCATCTGGCGTAGTGTGCATGTATATATACGTATATATATATATATAAATATGTATGTAGGTATGCACACGTGTATACGTAAATAGTTATGAGTGTAGAGTAAGAAGTCGGCCTATACTGATACGTTCCAGGCGCCTGCGTGTATGACTGATATTCAGACCGCCATAGATGACTGGGAGGAACAGCACAGCCTGAGAGCATATATATATATATATATATACACGCTTTAAAGCAACAGGAGATAGGAGAATTTCTCTAGGTGATGGTGTGCTAGTTGATATACAGTTGTACATGTGTATGTGGGCTCACAGTGTACATGCAGACTCCAGGACGTCTTTTTTTCCGGACGCCCTGCATATACCAATTGTCCAGCATGGAGATCCTCTAGCTTGACAGTTGAATAGATGGCCTGCTCGTAGATAAAATCTGGCAGCGGTCAACTACAAGAGTAGTGGGTGTCTTCATTGCACGCGCCGATTCTGCATGTTTGCAATTTTGTGTTGTCTGGTTGTTGGACTGTTGCCCCGCCTGACAACCTGCGACACACGTCACGTGTTACAGCCAACTATTGGGCAATACAGCTGAACACCTAATGTAATGAATTCGCCCTGAGTGCTTGATAGCGACTGCGGCACCTCAACACGATACACTCTGGGGAAAACACAGGAGACTTAGTTATAACAAATATTTCGTGATCTTTCTTTTTGACAAACGCCGCTCACCTAATGCATAACCACGCTTAACAGAATCAGAGGCTTGACCTAACAAGGAAACGGCTTCACTTGGAAAGGCTTGCGCTGTGGGCAGGAGTGTTACACACTCGATGACAATTTTGAGAGTAGTGAGGTCATCGGTGACAAAAAAATGAATATACGTATACGTAGTGTACGTATACATATGTATATATATAAATGTATGTCTTTCATATTGAATTACTATCGCCCTTGACCTGTGTCGGCGTATGGGTTTTACAGGAGTCTCACGCTCTTTGCGGTGCAGTCACGCTTTCGAAAGCAACTCTGCGCGAAACTGTCGAAAGACACACGAAAGAATGTTTGGAAATGTCTGAGTGGCGACACAACGTGCCAGTTTACTTGTTCGTTAACTCTACTCTGAAGAATACGAAAATTTAGCAGCAGCGTAGCACTTGTCCACGTCTGTCGATCCTTATGCTTGTGTTCGTCCGGACCCCACAATATCTTGTTTACACATGACAACATGAGTGTCTGTATTGACACCTAGACGTGGATAAATTTATATCAAGCATACGTGCGATTAAGCCTGTATGCGTTAATATATGATGCCGTATGTGTACGCTTCTGCACCAGCTCTAGTTGCTTGTCTTCCGATGCATATAGATATTTATATACATATATATATACATATATGCCTAGTAGGCGGAGTGGAAAATTTGTTGGTCAACAAGCACAGAGGCGCACACGCAACTGCGAAAGTAAACAAACGCGCGTAGAAGTGAAACTTATTGCCCCGCACAAACGCAGAGGTCACACAAAATGTCGACTCCTCGTAAATTCTATGTATTCGCAAAAAGGCATTGTATTATTCACGTCTTCTCGCCAGCCCTCTTCGCCACTGGCGAGAAGTCGGGATAACCATTACAGAGTTTAGAACGGAAAAATGTGTGCATGCGTAAAAGCAGATATAATCAACTTTACCAGGATATGTTTACATAAAGTGGTCTGCTGCTGCACAGGTGTTGAGATCTACGGTAGCACTAATACGTGCATGCATACACGCAGCCGTGTACAGAGGTGTCGAGTTTCAGTAGACCCACGAACACACCTTGAGATGTTTGTACACTAACTCGTACGTCATAGTCGTGTAACACGCCGCAGAGCGGCGAACTGTCGGGGAAAGACGGCCGAACCACTTCAACGCCAGAATGCATGAGGGACCGCTTCTCTTCACTGGTTTTTCTCAACTGTGCCGTACAGAGGAACCTTTCACGTAGTAGGAAAGGAGCGGTACCACAAATTTCAGCCACGTACGGTTGACTGCTGCTTCTTGTTTACATATGTGTCTACTCGTCCTTTGTACTACCCTGCAGAACCTCATATGCGAAGATGTTCGCGCAGAGGACTCAATACTATAGGCATCTCGTGAAAAGCAAATGCATCAATTATTACCATTCAAGGCGAAAAGCGTACACACCCTCAAAGCATCAACATGTAATGCATTACCACTTCTGCGGCACCATGACATTTCCAGATCAGTGGAATAAGTCTAAAACATCTTTCTGACGCACAGCGTTGCGGCTTATGTAATTTCCTCAAGTTACCGACAACACGTAGTATGTCGCCGTTGCTGCTGCAGCAGTGAAGGTAAAAAGAAAACAAACAAAGCTTTGTTGCACAGTATGTGACACCGTAGCACTATCGGCCATTACTCTATGTACACAGCAACAAATGTGGAGTACACGCTGTCGCAAGAGAGAGGGTGGGACATGCTGGCAAGGTCCTCAGCGGCACGTGTTCGTACTATCACTAAAACTACATAGTTTTTCGGATGTTCACGTGTGTATCTTCAGGTACGCCTATGTGCATTTGAAAGCGACGCACGGGCGCAGCCCACAACGCTAGACTGTTCACGCGTGGCAGTGAGTTGTTCTGTTCTCTGTTTCGACAAGTAAAGTGAAGAATAGCTACAAAGACGCATAAATTAGCGTAAACAGTTGTCTCTCTCCTCGGCAGGGATACATGTATAATGTCATTCGCTGCGTGCGGATCAGCAATGGAAGGTCTGCGTAGGGGGCGGACGCTGCCTTCAACCTGCCCCGCAGAATACAGTTGTTCTCTACGTAGGCGCGGTGATCCAACCCGGCCACACTGTCCTACATAACTACCACTGTATTCGCATTTGCGGGGCTGTGTAAAGGAAGGAGGCAAGTGACGACAAAATCCCTTTTCTACATGACGTATATTTTGCCGCGGCCGGGATAGCGAAACAAATTTTTCCTGTCCCACTCTTCTTAGCATTGTGGTCTTTTTCCGTATCAGTACGCCATTGTGTATGAGATTTTTGGCTTCCTTCGCGAACGTGCTGAAAGACGAACCTTGCTGCGGTAGACGTAGACAAGGCCAACAATGCACACGCCCGCCTGCACTGATCGGATGAATCGGGTATAGCGGTGTTTAGCACGCAGGTGGCACACTCTTGATGATAAAGCTGTCTGTCATACTTTCGCCCTCAAGCAGAACTGCGGAGTCATGCAACAGCATGATTCTATGGAGTTGTCTTGCCCCGCCAATATGTGACACAGCCGTGCCTCCTCCTTTGGTGCGAGAGTTACCGGTACAACTTTCCCCCATATAATTAAAAAGCATCTGCGCGCCACACCGCGCAGTACGCCGTGTCACAGATTTCCATACTTCACACGAAGTTCGTCAGCGAGCATTCTTTGAGCTGAAAACTTACGTGTTTTCACGGTGTATAATTCCAGTAACGGGTGTCTAGGAGACTGTGTGTGGGTGAGTTTCACTCTCTCTGTCTCTTTGTGAACATGTATATCTGTATACGCATACGCTGGGACATGGAACTGTTCTGCCCAGTAGTTGTGCTGTACTGCCCCTACAAGGGATTCGCTCGCCTGGACTCGCCTGAACAGAGGTTTGCACTAATGTTTGCCCACAGCGTGGCAACACATACTTATGCGATTCTTTCTGCAATGCGGTCTCACAGAAGCGCTTCAAGCGTTTTGCCGAGTTCTACCAAATGCTTGGCTGAGACGAAGGACAGCCTGTCTTGCACGAGCAAGCCGCAGAAGACGCCCTACGGGCAGGGCGACCCTCCACATTCGCGCGTTCACCATGCATCCCTTTCTATTTTAGTTCTATCGCAGACGGAGGCACACGAAGTGAAACATGGAACATGGCCCACACTCATCCAGCCGTTCGACGTCCGGTAGGAGATGGCCGGACAAACGTTGTTCTTCTTCTCTACATATGTGTGCAGCTACCTTGCTTCGAGCGTTTGCGTTATGCCCTTCATGCTAAGTAATTTGTCCACCACGCATACCTAGGGAATCTCCCTCCTTTTTCGTGCGTACGTAGGTGTCTACATTACTACTACATGGTTGACCAAACACAGATTCTTCCTGTGAAGCTTCTTTTGACTTACCCTATGTACTGGACGCAGGAATAATACGTCTTCTGTAGAGTCGAGCAAGCTGTCAACACAGAAGCTTTCGCGGTCAAGCATTCTTGCCGATGTACTACTCGGTTCTGCTCTGTCTTGCGGGCCACTATATCTGAGGAGCAAAAAGATAACTGCGGGATTGCGGCTCCTCACAACCTGGACCCGCACAAGCAACGGTTCCCCCTATAGACGTATTGCTTGTTGAAGGCAGCTGTCAACATTCAGCATACGGATCGTCGGCGAAGCTCTTTCTCCCGAACGATGGCACTTCCATACGGCTACGTGAGCACCACTTTTGCACTCTGGATGGCTTTAGGTTACAAGTTACTGTACCGTAAGCACCTAGTCTCACTTCTCTACGCCCATGCATTATTGTTACTGTCTGGATGGCTTTAGGTTATAAGTTTCCTATACCGTAAGCGACTGGCCTAACTTCTTTACACGTCTGCATCATTTTGTTAGTCTGGGTGGCATCAGGTTCTAAGTTACCGATAGCGTAGTCACCTAGTTCCCTTCTTTCCAGGTATCATGTGAAGTGAGTTGAGTTGGATGCTTCCCCGTCAGCTGGCGTGGATACACGTTGTTTGCACTAGTCTGCTTTGACTCCGTGTCGGCCCCCGCTGTCCGACGCACTACCGTGTTTCTACTTGACTACTCTGCAAGCAACTCATGGGTCCTCCCGAGCGCTTTCATGAACTTGTTGTTTTCACCCGCCTCGTCACGTAGCGAAACAGTATGAAGGTCCACGTTGTTTCGTTCCCCGCAGCTTTCCTGTTAGCCGTAAGAGGGGTGTTTACATCCAGTCAAACCGACCGCGACACCACTGGTCACTCGTAAGACAGCTACACTTCGGCGAACCTAAACTGTTATCTGAGGACGGAGTCTTATGCGTACACGTATACGTCTGCTTATATGTGTAACGTCGTTTGACTCACATTGCAGCACTTACATGCGGAAGTAAATAGGAAAAGGTGAGAAAATATGTATGTACTGCTCGTCTGGAGCGAGGCCGTTTCACATAGTTCCACATTGGGGACACGATGGCTTCGTCACGGGAGACAGTTTGCACAGAAGTACAGAACACGAAAAGATCCTGCCGCCCCCCGTCACGCCGACATCACTACGTGTGCACAGGGGACTCGCGGGAAAGGCAAACGCCCCTTTTTTCTCAGGGAGAACATGTGTACACCATCTGAGATAATTTAAAGCCTTGTTGTGGTTTCGACATTTGAGCGTGTATGCGCTGTAAAAAAACACACAGTGCGTACGTGCTCACTTATTCATTAGAGTTAATTATCTACTCGTAGTCGTACGGAAGACCCCATGCTGCATCTTGCGGCACATTTAACGTGGAACTAACGTCGTACTGCGTGTAGGTTATGTCGCTTCCCTTCTGCAGGCTCTGCCGCTTCTATTTCTTCAAACTTGCTGTTTGAAAAGCGTCCAAGATACCAGTGGTCAGCCGAACCAGCCAAGTGAACAAATTTGTGTATGGCACTACGTCACTACGTATATAAACGACATACGTCTACACTCACACATACACGTGCACCATGCCAACAATATGCGGGAGAGTTGAGTAGGGTACGGCCATGTGTCCCTGCAATATTCCTTGTAAAGTGCCTACACGTTGAGAACTGAAGCCGGTCTGGCAGTGTGTCACTACGGCAGCCTTTGGCGGGAAGATGCATTGAATTGGGTCCCCCACATTTCAAGATATTACACAAGAAACAAAGGCGCTTACATTATCGGCGTGCACACACCAGCCCTCACGATGACGTTGTCTCTCCGACAAAGAAGTTCTATATATTCACAGCAAATGGAGGCATTTCCACAGTTCTGCACGAGTAAAGGTCTTAAATTTGAAAGCGCCAGATGCCCTACTAAGACGACGTTGAAGTCTACACAAGCTCTTCCGCAGGTTTTCTCTGAAGTACGCTCTAGCCACCTCCTCTGCGTGAGACTACTTGAAACTCTGCGTGATTGGTTGACCCTTTCTGTATCCCTTCGCAACAACTTTTAAGTGCCTGCATCTAGCCTTATTTGAGAAGCAGTTTGTTGCAACTTTTAGACTTACATATCAGAGCGTCGGTACCTACACACACTCACGTAGATGTACATAATCATACGCCTTCACTTCCAGTACACAATGACGCATGCATATTTTTTTTGGAGGGGAACATCTGAGTAGAGACAATATTTAGTGAACAGCGCACTCCTGAGGAGGGATACATATAAGGTGGGTTGGCCTAGCCATGCAGAGTGGAAATGCGGAGTGCACCACGAAGGCATCAGAGGAAGCAAGGTAATACACATCCTCTGTAGGTGAACAGAAATGACGCCCGTGAAGTCATATACACGGTGTGAATAAGAGGCTGTGTAGCAGACCACGTGTACCCTGTTTAGTCGCAGATTACCAGAAAAATCTCCACCGGTGACTGAAAGCTGATATTCAGCCTACGTTGGCCCACACTCGGCACAATCAGGTCATCTTACTCTGTTTATGCCCTCGTTACCAGGTGTGGGAGAAACTCCTGTGTCACTGCTGAGGGCACTCATCGGACCAAATGTTGTTAACAGAACTGTGTATTCGCCGACGTCTTTGGGAGACGAAGAAGATGAGCAGGAAGGAAGCTCTGCTGCGGCTGCAGATCTGCCCGATAATGCAATCAAAGCATTGATAGCTTCCTCAGCAGCAGAAAATACAACGAACAAACAAGGAGTTTCCTTATCTTCAAACGTAGACGAGCAATTCTCCGACAGGCAAAGCAGCTCCTCAGACGTACTCTACGGCAAGCAAGGTGTAACGATCAACCCTTTCCAGCCAAACAGGTCCCACCAGGCTGTCCTCACGCTGGCAACACCTAAGGCCCTCCCAAATGACAGCATTTTCTTCCACACCCCTCCATCCTTTTCTCAACAAGCCAGAAACGTCATCCACAGCACACTAGGGCTGCCTATAAGTACGCTCACGATTAGTAGCGACGGTCGCAAGCAGCCTCTCATAGCGACCGAGAAAGTTACAAACGAGTACAGCAAACTGCTGAAAAAAGTTTCTCGCCCCGGGAAAAACAAGAGGTACGGTATTGGAAGCGGAGCAACCTCCTTCCCGTGGTGGACCAAGCACGACGAAGCACGAAGCCTATTTGTTGTGCAGAAGGAAGAGGAATATGCAGATAAACGGGCGGAGAGACTGAAGGGAAAAGCCGGAGGTGATTCGATCGCAGCCGGATTTCTTCGTTCCCCGGATGGAGTAGCGGGCAATATGGAACAGGGGGAAGTAAGGGCGGTGACCGACTCGGGAGACGAGTCTAGATTGGGTGTCGAAGAGCCGGCAAAAGGAACGAAAAATACGCGAAGCCCTTCCCAGTTTGAAGCTACGCCACAAATAGAGAAAGAGGAACAATGCCAGCCACGTGAATTTTCTTCTGCAAAGCGTGCGCTCGCCGAGAGAATGCTGTCTCACGCACCTACACGTGCGGGGAAGAAAGGCCTCAACGCACGGAAACACAAGAGTTTCACTCTGTACAACACTGGAAGGAAAGCAAGAAGAGGACAAGAAAAGAGCGACTATTACGAGCTTCCACAGGAGTTCCAGCGCAGCAGCCGCAGAAGGAACGAACAAATGAGACAGTACGTGCATGGAGTGAACGACATTATGGCGCTGGGGTTCAACGATAAACTACACAAGATAGACGAGGTGAGGACTTCTACTACGTATCACGCGTTCGTATATTCAGTTTTCAAAAGCTAGGCTTGTGTAGTCGCAGAAAACATGCTTGGATATATATGTATATAGGACTACGCTGAGCATGTGTCCGCGTGACAAATTATATTGAGGATAGTTCTCTCACGTGCATCCATGCAGCACACACGCAGGTCAACGCATGACAAAACAAAGCAGATGTACCGTGTACTCAAGCTCAGAACAAGAGCAACGATGAGTATGCGTAGTAATGAAGCAGTGATATGATCAACCATCCACAGCACGAAAGGACCACGCGTCATCAGTGGGTCAACGGCAAAAATTAGAAATTAAGCAATTACAAAAAACTTTCTTCATGTTATACACAACGGACAATACTCGATGTTTGTGCGCCAGCACTGCGTATAAACGATCTTTGGTGGCGGCTGATCCAGCAACGCCAAAACCTCTGTCTGCGCCAAATGCAGGCAACCATAAACAACTTTGGTGACATGGCTACAAATGCCACAACAACTCCAGCTGTCAGTACTGGCAGTAGATGCCGCTTTCTTGCAGCGCATAGACGGTTACCTACAATGCCGATGGAAAAATGACGCACATATCAGGATTTCTGTGTAGCCGATCCACTAGCAGCGGATACCCATCTACTGTCCGCGCCTGCACGACCACATGGTTTAGCTCGAGGGTGTATGGAGAAAAGCAGCACTACGGGAGCAGCTGATATGTTAGTAGTACGACGCGCCTATCGTGTTGCAAATTCAGTCCGTTCTCCCAAACTAGAATACTTATATTACACAAACCGTGCCGCAGCATCTCAACTACCAAAGGTATACTAATTCTGTAGGAGTGAAAAAGGGAGAGAGGTATTTCTTGATGAGATCCGGGATTACTCTCCAAATCGTTCCGCCGGCAGCAGTATTTTTTACTTAAGCAGCATTCGCCTAGAGTCCGTCTCGCAGTGTAATTAAATATCTCTTCTATTGTTAGCACCTGAACGAACTTTGCAAGTCATGCAGTCAGTTCGACATTCATCCCGTGGCGCTTTCTTATGCCACGCAGAAACATTCGTTTCGGCCGCTGTATACGTTTCATGCTTTTCATCATTAGCCAGTACACGCAGCACTGCGCAGGCTCCGTTCCTACCAATGATAAAGAGAAACTGTTCTCGATGTTATGATTGGACGTCGTCTTGTGTGTAGCAAGAGCTTAGCATCCACAGAAGGTATGGAATCTGCGTAGAGTGTGGCATGTGTTACGACAGGCTTTGTTTGAATCCTGAACAGGGCTGCTCAAACGTTGACGATATTATGATCGTACACAATGCTAGAAGGGCGTTGTCGGTAGCGTGTTATGAACGCATGCACTAACTCAAACTTGACAGTACCACCTCGAGTGGCTCCTTTTGTGTAGAGCAGTTAGTCAGTAATACAGACTCGCAGGGTATTCATGCTACCGGTAGTCACCTACAAAGTTCCACTGTGCTGTGGACGAACGTAAGTTTTGGGACCTCTTCTTCGGAGTGAAGTTTGTCTATGCCCACTTACAGTGTACCAATGCACTGCCACGTGCTAACGTCCCTGATTTCGAGTCGTACGCTATTAAACGGTATCCAAGTGGACGACAATAAAAAGTACGAAGTGGTTCATGGAAACCGCGTGGCTTGTCTAGCGTTCTCCTGTGCCAGCGCATAGACGAGCAGCACTGTTACGCTACAGTTCCGAATAAACTGGCCTTTGTGTGAGGATCTGCTCATCCTTTACACATAAGACGTACTCTAGTTGTGACAAGGAAGGTCAGACAAAACATTCGATCTCGGAGCAACTAAGTAACCTAAATCACCTTAAGATACTCTAATTCATACGTGCAGCCACAGCCGTTCAGCCAAGCGTCGCACGCTGTCGGAGGTCCTTCTATACCCGACGTTTGGATTGATGAAGAATTTGACGAAGAATATGACCGTGATGTGCGTGAACGTGGATCCCACCAGCAGCCGTTAAGGCGGCCTTCTTCAGAGAAAAGACGCACTCCGACAAAATCACGAAGTCGAAGGCTGGGAGGCGCGTATGATTATTACTTACCCCAAGCGTACGACCTGCCGATGCTCCGTCCGGCCAACTCACCCTGTACGTTAAACTTTTTGCGACACCATTATTCCTCCACCGTATTCGAATCTGTGTCGACTCTGGGTTGTGGAAAATAGCGAAAAAGAAAAGCGCTGCAAAGAGTCAGAAGGACAATAAGAGCTGATGTGGCTTGTAGGCGGCCTGAGATACATGCGATGAAGAAATAAAGCAAAAAATAACACACTCAAATGCACACGTGTTTGATATGCCTGCGTTGAGAGAAGCAGGCCTGAAAGAGGAGCATCCTCCTAAGGGCGGCGAAATAGGCAGAGAAAAGGAGATTCTGTCCCGGTCATTGTTCAAATTGAAGCTTTCGAGCTGCTGTGTGCGCCACTGAACGCTGCTCTTCGGCTGTTAAACAGTTGAGTGTTTCTCGCTTTGCCCTCCTCGGGTTGATATCACAGTCCTGTGTGTTCGTCCCGTGCGTTCATGTATATATATATATATAGATAGATAGAGAGATAGATAGAGAGAGATAGAGAGAGAGAGAAAGAAAGAAAGAAAGAAAAAGTGATGTACACAGCCACCAGCAAAACAGACGTGTGATTCCGTAGGTGTTTTTACTGGTCCAGTAAAAGAAGTTACTTTTTTTTGAGCGTGTTTGTTCCCGGGTTAATATCCTTCCGCTGCGTGTCACAGGTAGGAGATCGACTTTAAAACGTTGTCTTTCGAGCACATTTTGACTTTATATATACATATATGCATGTGTGTGTGTATGTGAGTGCTTGTTACTATTTGTATCATTACAGTTCCAGTGTTAGACCAAGCTTTAACATATTCGTCTTGTGTTCCTGGCGGTCCCCTGTTTCGCGTCTGTGTTGCCGTCTCGCAACAACGAGTGATGCCTTGCACGATTCCCTTGATGCTTAGTATTACCCTCTAACAGGGATATCTCTGTTCAATGTTGGGCGACTTAATACCTGTGTCGTTGCGCTTAATGGTATACTCAGCTACGCAAGTGGCTCAGTCCCTCCCCCCAACATACACCCCACTTTTTCCACCGAAGGAGCACGAACACAAAGAACCGCCACAGCCCGCTTCTTTTCCCAGTCATCCTTCTCTCGACTCTAACGTTACCACCAAAGAAGACATTCCAGAACCAACGCAGGCAGCATTGCCGTCAGAGACGGTCAGGAAGCCTATCCTGTTCTCTAGGAGAAAGCAGGAAAACGCCGCGGGAGTAACGGAACCCTTTTTCGCAGCTGAGGTACCCAGCAATACTGCGAGTTTGCAAGGCGAGAATAAAAATCGGCTTCCCATGCTAACAAGGAAACGAAACAATGCGGAAAACGACGGAAAGAAAGAGCATGCGAAGAACTCAGGGTCGGTGGAGCACCACAAACCAGAGAACCGAAGGCCAACTACCAACAGGAGCGAGGACAAACCGAAAAGAGATAGGTCTGAAAAAGGAAAGTTCAGGCAGAAAAAGAGCAAAACTGCTGGAGAGACTGAAGAGTAGCCGAGAGGAGAAGCTACGAAAGAAAGTTGAGAGACGAGTGCTTCTAGAAAACCCACGGTGAAGTGGCTCAGAAAAAGTTACTTTTTATTGAAGCTCCCAGGCTGCGAAGCAAGGTTAGCCTGCTATGCTACTACGGCTAGAGCGAGTGAATGCACAAGTGCACCATATTATTGGAGTTAAGTCACATGACAGCGGATGCCCATCTACTTATCTCCCTACCTATCTGTTCACGTAGTCACATACGTGTATCCTGTGTATACGTTTTCACACTTACGTGTTTGTATACCTGTGCCCTCTTACAAATACGGAATGAGAGGCAAACGCATACGCTATGAGCGTGATCGTTGACACCAGCATTTGGTAAACATTCACCCTCAGTAAAAAGTGGTACATGCTGACATACATATAGAGGCGCATCCCATTTGGTAAACATTCACCCTCAGTGAAAGTGGTACATGTTGACACACATGTACAGGCGCATGTATTTCATAGTAGTTTTGTGAGTTGCAAATTTCCTCAACTTTGTTGAATCTCCATTTAGTTTGTGTATTCCTCATGGAGACAACTTGATCAATGTACACAAGTACGACACTGATTAAATCATTCTTAGCAGTCAAATCAAAGGCCGCGGGGTTCCTTTGCGACGTAATCTTAAGGGAGTTAAGACTGGAGATAAGGTACGGAAAAATCTCCACGAGAGTTGAGCTAGCACCTTTTTGTTCAGGTCCGGTGCTCAGCTGGAAGACACCAAGGCGCCTCTGGAGATCACGGCTGGTTCAGTAACATTATCCGCCACATCAAGTGTATGTAGATAAACGATACACCAACAGCTAGATCAATGTCATATACATACATATATATGTAAGCCACATCATGCGTGAACAGTACCCACTACGCACACGGAGCAGTATTACTCAACTTTTTCGGGTCTGAAGCATTCGCTTCAGCGCACTTCTCGGAAAAGCCGTACTCCTCTGCAAGGAGAGATAAACACGGTACGTACGGATTACGCACATTTGTATAAATGTAGACGCACACACCCGTACATAAGTGTGCACGCAGTTACTTCACGGATGGACCGTTACACCCATACGTTCGTGTTTTCAAGGAAAAACGTCAACGTCGTGAATGAGTCTCCGTGCGGATGTGACTAAGCATAATTTGGTCCTGAGATATTCGAAGTAAGTTCGTGTGATGACGAAGCTATGACACGGTGGTTGTAGACACACTTTTTCGACATCTTTCGACGAAACAGGAATATGTGTAGAAAACACGTTAAACATATCTACGCGTCACCTACTAAACCGTACCCACCAATCGTACTTTTTAAGCATCCGATCTGTTAGGCGAACGCGACATTGAACAGGTTTTGACTCGCGCCAGCACTCCACATGTTTGTGTGTGTGTATGTATGCATCTATGTTCGTCACAGGCCCCCTTCTCTGTACGTACACATACACACATACATATATACACCTATATTATTGTCTACTTATCTCTCGCTTTCTCGCAGATATACCTACATGTGTACCCATGTACCAATCTCCCAGTCTCGATATATCTGCGTATCTAGCTTGTTGACAGACGTGCGTGCGCAAATGAACAGATTATCTAACACGTATGCACGTCTAACTGTACAGACGATTTAATATTCGCACGCCCTTCCAGCATCATATTCCACGGTTCCTGTACACGAATACGCAAATAGGAATTCAAACTGATGTGTGTAAGGCACACCTGCAGAGGAAAACCGACCTTACCACCCGTCAGATACTCAGGGCGCGTCTGTAAGGCAAATACATATTTTGCGATGTAGCAGAAGCCAGCTCCATACATAGCAGCACAGGTTAAAACAGACCACCCACTTGCGGCACAGCCAAATCAGGCATGTGTACACGTTTATGCGGAAGGCAAGTGTACTGGTGAGCGGGTGTGTGCGTGGACGCCGCGGTCCGCATTCAGGTGATTCACAATCCGCTGAACAGGTAGACGAGTTCGAACAAGTGCCACAAGTTACGCTTGGCCGCTACGATGTGTTTTTTTATATTTTCAACCGTCTACTTCTTTTCTTTGGTCTGCTGTCGAGTGCCCCGTAGAGTTCTCAGATCGATTCTTCTCCTTTTCGGTCTCGATTCGCCAGCAGCTGCGACTTCTTCGGCAGCATCACTACCGACAGTGTGTTTGTGAGCGTCTGCAGCAGCAGTGGGAGGAGCCAGCGTGGGAGCAGCATCACCAGCACTGGACGCGGCAGACGGAGTGCTCTTGTCTGTGTTAGACGGAGGGGGGCTAATTTTGAAGACTTGAACAGGTGCTGTGGAGGTGGTGGCTAGCTGTGGAGCATCGAAAGATGCCGTTGTTTTCGCAATGCATTCTCTGGCTTCACACTGGCTGCCTTTCTTCACAGTCGTCTGCACGCCAGTCGCACTAGCAGCAGCTGTTTCTGCCTGTATCTGCTTCTCCAGGTCGACTATCTGCAGTTGCAGATCCTCCAGTGTCTCGTTTAGCGCCGTTGCTGTCATGCCCTCTGGCATCGCCAGCGCGCCCTGTTTTATGCGACATCCCACTGTGTAGGTCCTCTGCAGCCGAAAAAGACGCAAAACATTTCACAAAGTGTAATTATCGATCAAACAGTAATTTACAAAGACGCCCATGACATACGCACCCACGCAGAGCTCTACATATGATCGCTTACATACACATATATATTAACAGCTGAGGTATACGCGAACGAGCCGAGGCGATCCGCGTATATAACGTCGCGGCAGAGAGCCGCAGAAATGCGTGGGGATGTGGGACGCGAACAGCAGCTACAACGGCTACACAAACGCAGGTCCAGATGCGCACAACACACCTGTGTACCGACGGAAATGCTAACGGGCTTCTATAGATATGCCACGGATACGCGAATTTTTCCGTCTCGAAAACAGGGGTTTATCTTTCCATACACACTTATATGTGTGTATGCACGACAGAGACTAGCAGTCGCCTATTCATATACATACACTCGGACAACTGCTGGAACGGCAATACGACAAATACATAGACGAACACAGACACACCATAGCGCAGGTCAGCGGCGGCCAAATTTGCACTCGTTCTTACGACCCGACCAACGTCTGCGTCCTCCACCGTATATCCCATTTGTAGATTTTCACTATCCCAAATTGTCAGCAGTTTTACACACGGTCACACGTACATAGATAGGTACACGTACGTGCGTGTACCTGCATGCCCTCGGACGACACGTGCAGATGATAACACAAAAAGAGTAAGGTATTCTAGTAGGTCCCTACAAAAACATGGAGCTGTACACATGGTTTTGCAACGGCTTCAGGTGGCTCTGTACCTCTCTTCTATACAAAGTCAATTACGAAAACACTCACACGCACAAAGCCACCAAAGAGACGTACCTCGACGTGCGTACACATATATACATACATATTTATATAGCTAGAATGTATACACAGGTATACTATTACAGATGGATAATACAAGGACGTCCACAGCTGTGGCCATCCGGACTTGTGTATACATACGAACACCAGCTCGACATACAGCATATCTGTCATCGTAGTGAACGCTGAGCCGTTCAGCTACGGAACGCGTCATATGCCAAAGACGTGTGAGCCGGTACCTGAAAAAGAGAGAGAGCTTCCTGTTTGCGACCGCTGAAGAAAGTCGCCTGAGCCAGGCAGAGAAGCGGAGCGACGATCGTTTGTTGCGGTAGGCCGTAGCTCTCGCGGAGCTGCACTGCTTTCGCATAGTCCTGCAAGAGTCGACGGGCCCGCGGCAAAACAGAGCGCAAGACCAAGCGATGGCAGCAACACCTCGTGACAGCAGCAGTCGCAAGAGGAGCAGGACTACGAAGCAGTTAGCGGCGCAGGTGGTCCCGCGTAAGAAAAAAAAACCAAGGAAAACGTAGAAACTCTTTGCCTGTCGAGGTAGCGCATGCTGCCTTCGATGTACACACACAGGCGACCCAGGGCCGGTCACGAAATCGCACTGCGGTCGTCGGCTTCGGAAGAAACGGTTCGAAAAAAGAGAGAGAGCTTCCTGTTTGCGACCGCTGAAGAAAGTCGCCTGAGCCACAAGAAGAGGAGCGGACTGCAGCACCCGAGAAAAACTTCACTTTAGTAGAGGGAGAACAGAAAGAAGAGCAGCAGCACCGGCAGAAGCAGCAGCACCGGCAGAAGCAGCAGGACACGCGGCTGGCGAGAATGGAGTGCAAGAAAGTGAGAAATCCGCTGTGCTCCAGCAGAAGGCAACGAACAAAGCGGAGACCAAGTGAGAGCCGTCTTCGTTCACGCACGCGAGAGTGCGCTGTGTTGAGAAAAAGAAAAGACGTTCCTGCGAAAACTACTTCTAGACGCGTACCAACAAGACTAGTGGACAACAGTTTTGCTTCTACTCCTCGTGTTTCTTTCTTTGAAGCGTGTTAGCGTCCTCTTAACGTGTGTGATAACTGCAGTATACATCTATATACACACATAAACACTCCCCCGCACCTAGGAGGAGAAGCACCGCTGGACGGCTGCACTTCCTGCACAACACTGGGAAGAACATGCGCGAACGTCTAGTTGCTGTGTACATACACACGGACCGCTGTATTTCCGTCCGTGCATGTATGTGTATATATATAAATAGCCGTACGTGGGCACGCATACATATATGTTGGTGGTGGAATGTGTGTCCACATATAGGTGTGGGTTTAAGATCCTTCACTTGCTGCGTGAACGTGTCTCTGTTTCGCTGCTGCCGCTGCTGCACCTGAGCTGCTTCTTCGTATTTCTCGTTCATCAGCTGCATGTCTGCCAGGCGAACATGCGCAAACGAGAGATCCATCACCGTCTCTCGGATCTCCTCTGCAATGTTCTCGTTCTCTTCTTGCGTCGTGGGACCATGCCTTCTCTCCGTCTTCGCAGGTCCCTTCTCGCCACCCGCGTCCTGCTGCTTCTGCTGACGCTGCTGCTGTCTTTTCTGTTCGTCCTCTGGCAAAAGAGAAACTTCTGCCGCCGCCGCAGTCCCGGCTTCTTTCTTTTCGCTTTCTTTCTTTTCCTGCTGCTGCGGCTGTTCCACCTCCTTCTTCTTCGTCTCGCCCGCCACCTCTCCCTCGGCTTTCTCCTGCTGCGCGACCTGCTGCTCCTCTTCTGTCGCTGCTCCTTGCTGTCTGGCCACAGCGCTCTCCAGCTTCATAGCCAGACATTTCCTCGCCATTTCTAAAATCTCGAACGCCAGCTCTTCATCCGACACTTTCCCAGCGGCATTGCCTCCTCCGCTTTCTCCTGCTGCAGAGTCGGTGGCTACTTCTCCGCCACCATCGGCTGCTGCAGCTGTTCCAGAAGCTGCAACAGAACGCATGCAGTACCTATACACACAAAGTTAATTCAAATAGATTCGCGTACATCTACGTGTACCATTTTAAACGAAGGCAAATATATATATATGTTAGTATGCACATACGCACCAATACGTGTACGTGTTCCCATATGAGAGGCGTCATTCTTTGCTGTACAGAGCCGCTGCAGACACCTTCGGCTCACTCAGAAACAGGTACCTTCACATACGCACACGTGGACTATTTAACAAAGAATATTCAAGTTTTTTTAAGCGACGCTCGATCTCTTATATCCGTCGTACAACGAGTTCAGACGTACACATGGACACATACATATATATATATATATGTGCGCGCACAAGTACAGGAGCACTGCATACAGGCACATACATGTACACGTATTCTTGCAAATGTACGCATCCTTGTATTTCATACATTCATATGTATGTGCCTATATGTACGGGGGTATTCACACAAGTGTAGAGTACACATTGACAGAATTGTATTCATATCAAAAATAAACACGTGCATGTCTTCGACTGTCACCCTAGATGCATACACACGTATGTGGGCAGACACACGTGCATATTCATCTATATATATATGAATGATCTTACATCGCAGCAGCAGACAGAAAAAAAGAGGAGGATATCCCACTTCAAGCTTCACGGACCCCTTCCCCACCACCACCCAGGTGTTCTACGTGGCGCCTATTAAGCCCGTCAAGGCCAGGCATATATCCGTGTATACGCGCGTGCATAGTGTCACGTACAAACATAGCGAATAGGCAAAATTGTGGGACAGATACACCCACGCACAGACTTACGTACAGATATATACAAATATAATCACATCCATATAGTGTGAACTCCGAAACACATACATACATATATATATATATATACATCCGTTAAATGTTTGCGCACGTATGCATCTGCACATATGTGTATGTGTACAGATGCAGACGGTATCTGAGTAGATATCTGTAAGTAGTACAGGTGTGTGTCTGTGAATCCGCATGGGGTCACAAGAAAAACTCGACGAGGAGGAAGGATGAGCCGCGCGCGCATGCAGTACGTATATCGGTTGACTGTTCCTTTTTTCCAGTAGCAGAAAGGACGAAGGATTCTCAAGAGTTAACTGCAGAGAGGCGACTCGAGGCGGATCGCGCGTCGTGGAACACGTGAATCGGCTGGTGTGTCTCTACGTACGGGTCGTCACACTCGTTCGTTTGTAGACACGCGTGTCTACGTAGAACAGGTGTTCGTACGTATGTGTCTACATGGAGAGGGACGACTCCGGATGTGTAGACGACTCTGCGTCTCTTCGCTACACACACATGTGTACGTGTGGTAATACGTGTAGACACCTCTGCAGTAGACAGCGGCTCGACAAAGAACGCAACACCCGCGACCAGACGCTGCGTTGACTCAAACGCAGGATATACGACCCTTTTCCCACCAACATCGTCTGACGCGCATTTCTCCTCCCCACGTTGATGTCTTCTACTCGTCAAACACAGGCACACAACATAGACACACATATACACACGAAGAGTAGCAGACACGCCTATCTGGCTGAAATGCGCGCGACAGCTTCGTCGGTGGTTCACGTGGACGCAGACAGAAACAAATGGGAAGAGACAAATGTCTATAAATTCACTCGTGTATATATACGTGTATGTGCATGTCAGCACACACAGAGGGGGAGACACATACACACACAGAGACACATACAGACATTTTATATACATATATTCTCTCGAATACATATACGTGTACGTGCGTGTCACATATATATATATATATGACATGCACGTACACACAAACACATACACAGAGACAGAAACTGGGTACAGCACGGTGCCTTACTCTGTGTGCGTGTGTGTGTATGTGTGTGTTTACATATGTGTGTATACATATATATACATATATGTGTCGCTGCAAATGCTGCTGCGGCTCGGTGGCTTCGCTCTGCTGCTGCTGCCGCCGCTCTTCGGTGGGGTCGCGACCTGCGACTGCGTCTGTCGTGAAGACCCGCGACGCCGCTGCAACGCACTTTTTCGAGAACTTACTGCTGCTGCTGTTGCTAGGCTCCTGGGCATTGACAGACGCACCGCCCGCGCCTGCCTCGTCCGATTGCTGCTGCTTGGCAAAGCGAAAAAGCTCTGCCTGCTGCTCCTCCTTTATCAGCAGCACATCGCCAAACCACAAGTAGAACGTGCCCAACTCCGGGTGGAAATCCGCATTATTCATTTCCTTGACTCTGAAGTGCGACACCCAGCAACTGTCTTCTGCAAATATGATGGACTCCTCCACACACGAATATAAGTGTACATACGGATATTCGTGTATATGCAGATATATAAACGGGTGTGTGTTTCTCTGTGTGTGTGTGGGTGTGTGTGTTTCCTTTTTGTTCTGCAGCACGTGGAGCAAAAGATGTATGTCCAGTTGACTACATATTTCACGCTCACACAAAGAAATATACATCATGCTTGTAGCCTCTACAGTTCTGTCTATACACATATATATACATATATGTATATATACATATATGTATATCTTACGTTTCGTATATCTGTATATCACATACTCAAGCGTAAAACCCTATATATCAGTCGTTCACCCGCAATTCTATATACCCGCTTACATATCTCGCCGTGCGTGTTGCTTTACGATAAAAGAGATAGTGTACCACCAACCAGACATATATTCGTGTCCGCGTATGGCTTCTAATCAGCCATGCATATATATAACGTGTACGCATCTATATGCCCTCGTGTGTCGACGTCTACACACGTAGACGCACACACACACACACACACACACACACACGCAGACGTACATGCAAATTTACAGGGTGGAGAGAGCATGTTGAGTTTCCTATGCTGAGAGCAACTGCAAAGGAAAGTAGGTGTTGCCTGCAGTGCATCGTGGAATCGCTATCTACCATGCCTTTGTTGCTCTCCTCTTTTGCACAGTTCGGGGAGAGCAGAGGACCAGAGTGTGTTTGTGCCCACATGAAGACGGGTAAATTAACATGTGTGTAGTACGAAACGTAAATACTTTCTCTCCCCGGCTGAGTCTTTAAAGAAGTCTAGCGCCTCAAGCTTTGCGAATCTCCACTCGAAAATACTTGCACATTTGCATTCCCAGATCCACATACATGCATTCGTAGGTGCAGATCCAAAATATACGTATATACACATATACGTGTCTGTGGATGGACAGGCAGACGTGTGTGCAAGCGGCTGTCAGCATAGCGTTGGTGATAGTCATGTGTAGTGTATCTCTGTCGAGGTCGGGCATGCTACGGGGATGGAGAAGCGCATGTTCAGTCTCTCTCACAAACCTGGAAGAGTTCGTATGAAAAGTCCTTACTTGTTTTCCACTGCGCGTGAGAAAAACTCTGCTGCCTGCGGCCAGTTCTTTTCTCTGAAGAAACGCTTCCCGTCCTCCAAGAGGGCGGCGGGCGATTTTCCTGCGTACTGTTCTGCAGTGAGTAATGAGCCCGAGGAAGGCAGCACGCGAGGAAAATGCAACTTAAAAGAAAATGCAGCAGAGCAGAGGACACGGAAACAAGAGGAAAACAAGGACCTGAGAAGAGAATTTTCTGTCCTGCAACCGCAGAGAAAAAGAACAGACGTTTCCAGGTCGACACATCCCTCCAAAAAAGAATGAGGAGAGGAGGACAATAAAGAGAGAAACAGAAATATCACAGACGAGTCGCTAAAGACACGTATAAAACTGGCACACACTCGAAAGGTCCTCCTGTACACAGCCACTGCTGCTGTAGTGTGTTCCACAGCTGCCGCTGCCGCCGCGACTTCACGCATAGATAGATGCTGCCTGCAAGCAGCCAAAGAAGGGACTGCCGTTGTCCGTCGAACGCTGTCTTTATCTACACAACACAAACAAAACGTCATTTATTTTGAAAAACTACATATATATATACACGTGTAGGTAAGCGTGTGTGCAACGGTATGTGTACGTTTACGTGCACGGAAATGCGTGCTTTGTTTGTGTGTGTGTTCGATATCAAATGAAGTGAAAGGCAGGCAGCAGCCTCCGTATTTTGCAGCACACGCTAGTCCATCGAAAACAGAAAAGGCTTCTACTTTCAACTGTCGCCACGTCACCTGCTGCAGGTGGAACGTACAAAACCGTGTGCAATTGTATCACAGCGTAGACTGACGCGTCTACAAACAAGCAAGTTCCCGTTCCACAGGTTAGACGGTGAAAAAAGAAGTACATGGAGAAAGGCAGAAAGACTGCTCCGGTCCACTGACTCGTACAATCGTACGTTGGCAGACGCAGGTGATGTGTCTTATCGCGCGATGTCAAAGTCTCATCGTGCGTCCAGGTGTACATACACCCCGCGCGTCGCCACGTGCCTCCTATGTTTAAGGCACACGAACGTAAACATATACGCCTACATGTATATCCTTTGCATGTACGCATACACACACACGTATGGCCGCATATACAGAAACGAATTACACTGATGTAAACGTGCTAATATTTTCCCAATTCTGATACGTTCCTCAGTCGGTCACTTGCGGCGACGCTGCCTCTTCAAGTTGCGTCGCTACTTCTCGCGCTTGAGTCTCTCTAGTGCCGCCGTCTTCACCTTCATCCTCAGAGTTTTCTCCCTTGTCTGCTTCATCATTCGTCGCCGCGCGGACGTCCTCCTTTTCTCCTCCCGCTGCGTCCTCCTCCGTCTTCTGAGTGTCAGAAGGATTTCCCCTTTCTTGGTTCTCCTTTGCGGTGTCTGCACACCGCAGCAGACCCACGCATCTACAGTCGAACTGTCACTTGAGGTCCTGGTATCTAGACACAACGGCACAACGCGTATACGACGGTACGTACTTGGATTTACTCACAGTGATAAACACATACAGGTGAGTGTCAGTTAACATATATTTGTACGTACATATATATACATGTGTATCAAACTGTTCCTCACTTTGTGTCTATATATATATATGTATCTGTATGTGAACATTTACCCTGATATGTCTACAGATAAGCGTGTCTGTGTCCACCTGAAAGTCACTGCTGTACGTGACCCGTGGCGGATGCAGCTGCTGCAGAGGAAACAATTTTTCCAGAAGAAAAGCAGCTGATCGTTGGGTTACATATCAGGATTTCGTCCTAATAAAAGTCCGGCACGCAGCTGAATTCGCTCACACGCAGCTGGAGAGCCAAGCGACCAACTACGTTCCTTCATCGATGCGACAACCTTTCGCTCTTCATTTTATAAAACAACATATTTTTGCAACGAGGTTCACACCACAGAAGAACACGGAGACGCGTGCTGCTTTGGGGTAGTTCAATAAGAAGACGTTTCCGACAAGCCTCCGCAAGTGAGGCCGAACACCACTTGCTGGACCACACAAAACGCTTGACTCACTATTCAGTTGCAGCTGCGCAAGATATGCAGATATATACGCATACACTGGGTCTGCACACGACCGAGTGCGCGCACATCCCTGTCCTCAAAGGACAAATGAGCATAAGGAATTCTATGCGTGCACATATATGCATACAAATATATAGTGAGCGTGCGTACTTGTACGTGTACCTATATGCAAAGCTACAACTAGTGTGCTCTTTCGTGCTTGTAGGTGTGTTCACTGACACGTGCCGCATCAACTGGTATACAGAAAAATATGTGTCCACATTACTGGCTTTCACCTTCACAGATCACGCCTAGGCAAGCGTGCATTTGCAGAGAGGATATTTTCCGAATGGAGTTGAAATACTCTCCTGGTAGGTACACTGCACCTGCCTAGTGGTCCTTGTCTCTGTTGTTTGGCTCCTCCACTACTGCAATGTCAAGCCCCCTTCTGAACGTGCACCCACTGCCGAAAACACCGAATAACATACGTATATATGTGAGGGGGGGATGCATACGCTAATGTACGGACGTGTAGCAGTGTCTTCGTGAGATACCTGGCTGCACCGTCTCGCCCGCACTTGTTTTGTCCTCTTCTTTTGACGGCCTCTGAGCGCCGTCGTTACGCGTATTCTTCGGCATCCTGGAAAACTGACCTGACACAAATAAACACCTGGAAGGCAGGGAGACGACATTGGACGAGTGAAAGGACACACACAAAAGGGAACCGTATCATGCCACAAAGGACTGGGCACCAAATTGTAGGGGTATATAGGATAGCCATACTTAAGACGGTCACAATCCACCGCAGTACTCAACAACGAGCACGACATTTTAGTGGAAAAGGTCAATTTGACTGTGATAGTCCACCCTAATTCTGGGCCGAACACGAAGGAAATCCGACACGATACTAATTAAAGTCGCCAGACACCAGTGGGTACAAGCATTAAGGAAACTCCGGAGAAGAAAAAGTCTACCACACCTCTAGCGATTAATTCCGGGTACCAGCAAGTTACGCATCATCGGCAACCAAAGTGTCGTCCCTTCACTGCTCGCCATTCAATCTGTCTAGCGCAATATTTAAGGCAAAGATTATTTCACCTGGTTGTCAACCAGCACACACAGCAGGGGCGCGCTGAGCACGGAAACCTTGTTCTTCTGTGCGGTTGCAAATAACGGGGAAGCAGCACCCCCCGCTCTCCTCGCCGATATACGTGGGATGGAGTCCAGAAAGCAAGGAGACACTAAAGTGTTCAGCGCAACATGTCTTCCTAGCAAGAAATGAATTCAACAGCAACTTAGAAGATTAATTAGCGTGGTGAAACCTGTTGATTCGTGGTCGGACGCTTCTTCGTGCAGACAGGTAGCAGCAGGTAGGTAGGGCCTACACGCCCTCGCTGCATGCCTCACCGGTCCCGCACACTTGGTTGAGACCGAAGTGTAAGAAGAAAATTTGGTAGTGATCCTTCTTTTTAGATGTTAATATCTTATTTTGCTGCACTGTCAACATATGTTTCTATGTGAGAAGGCGGCGGAAAATGTAACTCTTCCCTTGTTACCCTTTCTCGGGGGCCGGCACACCACAATGCACGCTGTGAGGCATTGTCAAGCCGACACCAGCGTGCGTACAAGCACTGATATACGTATGTACATATATGTGCATATATATATATATATATATGTGGGTACTTCCACATACATATATATGCATATACTCATGTACGCTTGTACGTGGACGCTTAATACAACCTCAGAATCATGTTACATGCTGCACGCCACGCACGTTTACGTGAACTGCAAGGCGGGTGGATGCGCAGCGTACTTCCGGTCTTGCCATTTCACTGCGTGCGTGCTGCACGATTATCCATGTGTATACTTCTCTACTACACATATGTTACTATATTACACTCTTGTACCACTGTAAAATGCTTTTAACTCCCTGCCTCCAGTGTGCTGGAGAAGTTAAAGCGTGTCTACGAGGTTACGCGTTTATCGCTACTCCTGAGAACTGGTGACACATATTCTTGTGGTTCGCCTTTAATGCCTGCAAAGCACATGCTATACTTTGCTCCGCTGTGGCTCACAAGCTCATCACAAACTGTAAACATCACCGCCAACGAGGACTCACAAGTGCCTCACAAACAGTAAACACCACAGCCAACGAGGACCCCCTCCGCTTGTGTATTGAATACTGATGTCTCGATTATCTTCGCTGAATTCCACACGTTTCTACTTGACAGCCTCATTTAATTAAATGCTCCTACACTTCAATGAAGGCACTACATTCTATTCTGTCCGACTGCCTGTCCCTTTACGCAGCAGGCTGGTAAGACGTGCGCGAACCGGACAGTGTGTCTTCGGAAACTTGCCTGGGTTGCAAGTTGCGGCTTCATGACATCCCCTCAGAGAAAACGTGTTACACTCTGTCTCGCAGGACACGTTAACACATTCAGTGAACCCCGAATACTTTTCGGGTGAAACGCGTACATACCATGATTAGCAGGCTTCCACGCTTATGGAGGGAGAGCAGATTCTTCTGCTTTGCACAGCTGTTTTTCTTCAAACACTACTACCCCCAAAGCACATGCTATCATACTCTGCAAGCGAAACAGCAATGTAAACCCACCCTCATCCGATATGCCTTTGAGGGTTTACCTCCCTGTTAGAACTGCGCGGGGTGAATCTCTTTTGCTCTGAACTTTGCTGATCTTCTACTTAAGTACTTCGACTCGAAAACGCTACGTTCTTCTCCACGCTAAGTTCCCACAAGCACAGAACGTATATACACGTATACATATGAACATGTGTATTGTCACTGTGGCGCAGGGGCGGATAAGCAAGAGTTTCATGGCACAGTTTTTCACGAAAGCGTAATGCTCAGAATGAGAGTTTCTCCGGGGTACGTACACCAGGTATTCTCTCAAATATTTCTCCCGCATTGTCCCTAACGAAGTCTCACAGCGTCTTCCTCAAAAACATGGAGGAACTGTAAGTAATTTCGAGTAAATTGGTCCTCCACCGCCATAACGCAGCCGCTTGCGCCAGCCAGCTATCGGCATCCGTAGTCATTAATTAGCTGGTGCGCTTGGTTGGTAGTGGTGCTGCTACTGGTGCACTTTTAATAATTGAAGCTTCACTCGAGTGAGAGGGGCTTCATGGACAGTGCAGACTTCTGGATATATTCGAATGGCACTGAAGTCAAGAAGTTTTACCGAGGTGGTTGTCAACCTTATCGAGATCATGGCTTCACCCGCGCCACCACAGGCACGCATACAGCAGTACACAGTGGGTATATGTGGTTTGTGCAGTCTTTTTGCTTAGCCGTCTTCCTGCAATCATAGGTTGCTTATCTTCTTTGTTCGTGTTTTGCCTTAAACTTTTATCCTTTTCCAATGACTGCTGTAATTAGAGCCGCACCTGCTCTGATAGTCATTCAAATCGCCTACCGCGCAAACTGCGAAGCATACGGCTCTCATCCAAATGGTAAGTCCTCACCGTTTCTAAATAGTCATTGCCCCGCACATTATCAAACGGACGATCAGGACCTGTGGGTATGGCGCCGGAGCAGCCACTTAACCTTGTGGCACCGACACATCCCATTTCAATCAAGAGGACCATGAGTGCTTCACCCGCCCTCTCTGTGCAAAAACCCACAGTAGAACCTGCTGCAGTGCCGCTGCCTCCACTAAGCCTGCCCGTAGGTGTGTAAGTCCACTTTTGAAAGATCAGTGCAACAGCTGTCTCCGCGCCGTGCTAATGTTGAAGAGGTCTCAAGCACAGAATGTGTTGCTTAACGAACTGCTGAACTCAACAGCTACTATTAGTGCGCCGGACTTCAGTACGTGCTGGCTACAGGAAGTCTTTTCAAAATGCAGTACCTATTGACAACAGAAGCACACAGAAGCGCCCACGATAACGGTGACGCGACTTGCAGACGCTAAAAGTGGAACCACGGCTCCCGCGCGTACCAGAGAAGGTCCCCGGCGTCCCAGTGCAACTCAACACTCCGTTTGTAAGGACCTTTTCCGTTATTTGGTTCTGTCAGCACACTTGCCACTAGAGGTAGACAACCGTATTTTTATATGTAACTGTGTAGGCGCTTCCTTCGTGGATTCAAAACTTGGCAAACACGGCTAATGGCATGGCGGCGTTCCTCGCTTCCTTGGGTGGGAAAAATAATTAACTAGACCTTTTAAGGAACGAACTTGTTCACATAGTGACAAGGACTCTTCAAGGGCCTCCCATATCTTTGTGTCTTATAATGTGTTCTTTGAGGGTGGCAACCTGCTTCCTTTTTACTCAAGATTTTGCTTCAGGAATTAAAGACACGCCAGTCGTGAAGGAATGTAAGCATGAGAGCCACAACTGTAGTAATACTGCAGAGACGTCCTAGAGCCGAAATTTGTTACCGGAGGAAAACTGCGTGTTTCGATATCAATTTTGCGTCGTGCTGCCTCTTGTACCTTTCGATTGTTTACTGGCTGTGACACAGGTACGAATGCCCCCGTCGCCCAGGAAGTTCTGCTTTGTCTTCAGAACAGTAGGACACAAAGTCTGAAAGGGGAAATCTGTAAACGCTGCATTTGTCATTTATTGTTCCAGCAATGGAAGACATTAAAAGCATGTTCGACACTGGTAAAAAGTCCTTAAAACCTATTCTCCATTTTCACACATTTCTGTGTGGGACGACGTTTCCTATGTGAGTGCAGCCAAGGAGATCTCCTTGCTAAACTCCCGCGTCTTCTCAGGTGGAAGGTAAAATTGCGTCCCGGCTCTTCTCTTTATTCTCTTTGGTAATGCGTAGGTCAGAGGACCTTTCGTATGTTGATTATAGTGCACGTAAACCAATGCCGCAGCTGTACTTTTCTCGTTCTCTCAATTTTTTCCCCCTGTACTAGCCTGTTCCTTTTCCGTCCATTCTTCTCAGCCTCTACATTCCGTTTCCACTGGTCCTCCTCCACATGTTTTCACGAGTGTTCGCCATGGTTTCCTTCCTTGTAGACGAGCAGATAAGGCCCTGGTTCGCCTGAAGACGTTGCTTCCCCGGCCGCGCGCACGCGAAATGATGAAGGCTCTCGGTAAGAAATCACACTCCGTAATGTGTCCGTCTTATTGTCGTGCGAAGAGATTGAAGTGAAGACAGCTAATCTCGCATCAACCGCGTGTGCCTCCTTGTCCTTTTTCTCTTGGGAAAAAAGTTTCTCATGTTGCAGGAACTCCATTTGCGGTTCTGTGAGTTCTCACCCACTCTGTCGACGCTTGCTCTACCCTTTCATGTCTGCGGAGCTTTTCCAACAAAGATTCTTGATGAGGAAAGGAATAACACCCGACAGGTGAGTGCCGTACGTGAACCATCTGTAATGCGTACTTACGAACATGTTTGGATTCACGTATGTCCCCTGTGCACGACCGTTTATGGATGCGTGTTTTCTTTGTCGTTTACAACATAGGTTTACGTCCTTGAGTGTGCACGTATGCAGGTACTATGCAGCCTGAGAGCTTACTACATAAAGCGGAACCGCGGTAGACTATCAACACACAGATGTCCTCCCTATCATACACACACACCGACCTGCCCACAGCTGTGGAATTGCAAATATATGTATATATATATATATACACACATATATGCATACTTTTTGTGATTGTGGATAAGAAGGGTTGAGGGAAAGTCTGTCTGTTTGGAACGGACGTATCCGTCTGTACGTGTCTAGGGAAGTTTTGTTACGAGTGTAGCCAGTTATTCTTCACTCAATTATATGTTTCTAAATCGGTGTACACGTTTGTGAGCATTCTTATGAATGCATACGTGTGTGGACGTGTGCGTGTTCACGCAGCTCTTTATCTAAAGTGTGTCCCTCGGTGCAGCCTCTAATCTAGCTCCTTGTTTTGTGAGTCTCCTCGGAAATGCACATGCGTTCGCATTTTTTTGTATCTCGACTGCCACCTTCGAACTATACGCGTGCTTTGATGATCGTGCCTCCTGACACACCTACTCGTATATGCACATGTTTTACACATGCATTTTCTCCCTAGCAAATCAGAGTTTCTAATTATCTGTACTTCGGACCGCAGACAGAGATGGCTGGCAGGCTCCGTCCTCACGCTCATTACAAATCTGCCTGCGGCAAGCGACATAGCTGATACTGGTTCCGGAGGCTTCGGACACGTCAACAGTACGCCTTTATCGCTTTTCTGGCAATGCTGACTTCCCTGGTCATCCTTCAACAGGAATGAGCCGTTAATTTCATGCGTACCTTTTCTTGGACTACTATCTACACACGTACACCCGCGCATCTACCGCAGGAGTAAACAAATCTGCGGCCTCTCTCGAGAGGGCTCTTCACTTCGTGTTGTACTTTTTTTCTGGCTAGCTCTTCGTTAGGCACGAACGCATATGCGTAAATCTGATACACATTTCTGTGTGTACTCGCACGGTAGCATACGTACAGATATATCTATACGAAGCGCTACATTTCGTACCCATATACCCATGCTTATATATATATATACATGTGTATACATAGGCGTACACGATGTAGGGAAGAACTTTGATCCATCCCGCCTGTTTCTTCCCGGATGTGGAGTATGTGAAGTCGCACGCATGAATACTCACAGGCAGATACAACACACAATGAGTGAGCACGCATTCTAGTGTAAATTTGTGTCAACGGACTCAGCGACAGATTTACACATAACAAAAGTGCGATACACACAATACGCAGAAATACACGAAAGCGTCCAAACTGCGTTATATTAGGCGGTCAATGATTTCACAATTTACGTCCTTCTTCAGTAGTTTTGCCTCGTCCTTCCCGAGTTCACCGAAGTGACAAAGCCATCGAGAGGCTGCAGCACGGCATGGTGAGCCAGCGCTTTTATACAGTCCAAACGTTGGTAGAGTGCCACCGAAGTACACGAAGAGAGCTACTCATACCCTTCTCGATATGCTCACAGCACCACGAGTCTACCTGTATACAGGTGTGCACGTCCACGTTTATATGTATAGATACGTATGTATGTGTATATGTACATGCAGATAGATACAATTATGCGTATATTTACTTGTGTACGTAGCTATCCATGTGAAAACATACATACTGCTGTAGACGCATGTGCGTACATGCCTATACATCTTGAAATTTATGTGCTGGGCTAGGCACATGTGCGTACATGTATATGAATCCAGAGGCGCACCCTCATTCTCTCACTTCCTTCTGCTGATGAGAAGACGCGAAGGAGCTTTTAGCCCTTTTCTCGTGCGAGCATTTGACAGATGCACCCTCCTGGCCCCTTCTTTACAATAGTAGTTACGCCGCTCGTAGTTTTTCCGCTCATGTGTCTAGACACAGATTTGCCGCTTTCTTATTCGTGTACACTCGATTCCTGCTTTCGGTTCTCTGTCGACAGACACGCGCTTCTAAACACGAGTGCGCATCTACTGTATCCATCCGCCTTTGCGTCTGAACACACGCACCGGTGCTTTACAACAGTGCAACCGTTGAACAGTGCTGGACACTTGTGTCTAGACACACCGTAATCCAAAATGCAAACCTACAACAGTCTAACGCACAAAAGAGAGCTCTGAACCTAGGAAAATGGAATCCGCAGAATTGCTGCCGTTCACCTTCTTCATAGGAAGGTGACTGATGCAACCCGCTAGCTGTGCAGAGTGAAAAATGGAATACATAGGGTTGTTTTTGTTGATGTCCTTCATTCATGTTCCGTCTTCAGGATCCCGCGTACCTTCCGTGGGGGGCTGCTTCTGTTGAAGGACGTGACGACTTCGGCTTGTCTGCGGAAGTGTAACACAAACTGCGAGGGTCCGCGCTGCGTACTTCCCAGGGAGAAAGGAAGCAGACGAAAAATTCTCGAATGCGTACGCGTTGGTCCCAGTGGGAGAAAAATGGGCGATTATTCCCCTGTAATGTGACTTCGCATTCGATGGGATCAAGAGCTACAAGTGCGGAAAGACATTACGCGTTCAGCCGTACGGGATGGGAGATGTACAGTCACAAGCGCCAACTGTGCAACAATTGTTACGCATGAAACGAATGTGACGTTCCTTGGTAGACATTACACTGAAGGGAAATGCGCCACACGCATTGAAACAGAGAACGGACACGTTTTAGTGCTTAGTTACGTCTACACATTAGCTCTCAGGTGCATTTACTTGTTATACAGTAGGCGCAGGTCTAAAGCCGGCGCCCTCTCAGTAAACAATGGACACAGGGAGGCAAGGGCACTGGTGAAGGGGGGTCTGGTTATACCTAAAACACACAAGTGGCAATAAGCCACGTTACCCTGTTCAAGCCTCTTTCAATTAGACACGGTTGTGCACAGCCGCGCAGGGCCTGTGCGCGGAGGAGTCATGAAGGTTGAATTTCGGTACACGTCAATGTGTAGAGCGTGTAACTTCGTCGCCCTCCTGTGCCAGACTACTTCACTCAAATGCAGAAAACCGTAGGCGTATTCTCTCTTTAATAACGTGACCCTTCAGAGCGCCAGTTATGAAGAACATCTGAGAACTGGAGTGAAACCAGTTCACGAGGAAAGTCCTCAAATTAGGCTGGCATTCAAGAAAGTGTATATATACGCATATAGGGGCGAAAGAGAGAAGGCTTTTTTAAAAAGAGGAGCGCAGTAGGCAGAAAATACCGTTACCACGGCAGCGTCATCGGCTTTAAATGCCGCGGCAACACAAATACACGGCGAGCAGTGCCGGAAGTTTGGTAGCTGAAAAATGTAGAATTTTGCACTGAATCCCAGCTGGGACAAAAGACCCACTTCGTCACATGCGTCACAAGGCCGCTGTTCCGCGCATCGCAAGCCGAGTAGCTGTTCACAATCAGAGACATGCAAGGAGCACCACATACAGTCACAAACACACACACACACACATATATATATATATATATATATATTATGTAGTGTTCTGCTGTGCCGCTTGTCAGGAGCTCGAGGCGAAAACGTGGGCGTTCCACAAGCAACTTGTGGACCACTCACGCTTTCTTTGCACCAATCTACGTGTTTTCTTGTCATTACTCACGAAATAGATCCTGCATACAAATACATACGTATGTGTGTATGTATAAATATATACCTATACATACGTGTGTACGCGGTAACATATATATATCTTTGTGCTTTCATTTGAAACGTTCAGTACTGGCTTCATATTTAGCATATATGGCAGCATGTATGAAAAGGGCGACTGCGCACGTAGTGTTCGAGAGATGTGTGCCCATGAGAAATTTCCGTGCGCGTTATGGCAGCACGCCTGCGGAAAGAAGTAATCAATGGACAGCGTCTATCGATTGGAGCCCACTTGCAAGGCCGTATACAGTTAAGCTTGCGGCGGCAGAGAACTGGCATGTTATGTGATTCTTTGGGGCGTTTTGACGGTGGTACTGTGCCCGGACGAAGCGGACAATGGGGTTGTTCGGCGTCTCAAATCACGCTGTGGCGAGACTTTGTGCTAGGATGTCTTATGTGTTTTTAGGGGACGCAAGTGGGCGAAGCGCAGAAGTAAATGCATCTACAAAGACGAATTTAGTCTCGGACGTCACACACACCTGACACTTGAGCCAATAAAACCAAGACACCGAATACAAGCGCGAAACAATTTGCTTGGTAAAAACGCGTATAATTTCATCTCCAGCGGGTGTGATGTGAGCCTTAGCTGCTGCGATATCACGCACATATCCTTCCCGGAACAGACGATTGTCAGAGAGTTCCTTTTCGTCCAGTGGCTCTGTCCCGGGCCGGGTTATACAAGTGAAAATCTTCGCAGAAGAAGTGTCCCCTCTTTTCAGCGGCACACCCAGTTGCAATGTGAGCCGCCATTCTCTGTGTCAGTCCCGCTTTCCTGGGGATGGGGAAGCAGAAGAGGAGCGCGAGCAACGATTCGGTTATCATGACGCTTTTAAGCCCTCATTCGCGAACTCTTCATGAGCAGGTATCTATGGAAGGGGCTGCATGCATAAGACGGCGAAAGACAACGACGATAAGATAATGTGGCCTAGGTGAGTTGGTGTATGAAAAGTTCAGGATACGGAGGAACCCAGCCATGTGGATATTTGGGCACTCATACGCCAACAGTTAAGCGTTCTAATTCCAGTCATCCATGTAAAGTTGCAGTTCCACAACATACCGCTAATACACACTGCACTAAAAAATACTAATATTGACCAAGATGTAGTGCCGCACATATTACACCCCTGCAATATCACTAGAATGCGAAGTGTCTGCCAGTCTCGTATTGGGTACGCACACTGGAGGTCGATTTGAGTTGGCGTCTAGACGTCATACACATTCTAGACAGTAAAGACGTTAAGCTGCACGAAAATGTTCACCATTGTCTCCCTCTCCGTTCTGCGTCTTCTAACCCAAACGCTGCGGCAAGAGACACTTTTTTCCAGTGCTGCAGTAGCTTTCTACTCCCGACTACGTGGATCCATCGCTGCTTAACGCATTCGTAAGTCATGATAAGGATACTGAATTGGTTTATTGTTGTGGAGATTCTTTAGAGATTAAAAGGACGGCGTGACCGAGAGACGGAGTCGTCTACTTCATTGCGCCGTGACACGGCAGTTTTCTGCGATTATGCCCGCATACCCGTAGAGCGACGTCTGATTTGACCGAAGCGACATCATGCGGGGCTCTGTAAGTGCAAGGAAATCCGCCAAAAGGTACAGGAGGTAGTCCTCTCAGTGCCCGCGTAAGCAAAACTGTAGACCTTGCAGATACCTTTCGATGGAACTGCTCAGTGACACTGGAGTACCCCGGCTGTGCCTTGTAGACATACTTCGTGTCGTACGTAGCAACACACAAGCCGCCCAGGCGCGTCTTCAGCTCAGCTGACATATGTGTGCGGGGTCCCTACATATGATGGCATCTCTTTATATAGACGCACTGGTCAGCCTTCTACTGCAGCGACAGTTTCTTTACTGAACTACACTGAGAATTCTGTGTGCACAAATTCACGTGTACGTGTTCCATTGCTTGATGCATTCACGTGGGGGCGAGGGTGAGAATGCATGCAGCACTGGTCGCGTGGTCGGCGGAGGGCTACTTGTAGGCGGCGCTCCGCACGCAGGGTGCGTGATCCTCTCCTGCTCCTTAGAAATCGCCCGTTTCAGTGTGAAGCTTGAGGCGTCGAATTTTCTTCCAATCTCCTTTTATTGATGTGTTTGTCGCAGCGGGAGCAGCCTTCTGGCCTGGTTGCGCGGAAACTCTGTATGTTCATGGGGTGAGAAAGGTTGCTAATGGGGGAGTTCGAGTAGTATACACGCTCGGCAGCCGATTTCGGCCGATCTCTCTCCCAGTAACGTTACCATAGTTGATGTGCCCGCGAAGGAATCAACTCTGGAGGATCTTTCTCCGTCGCGGTTCGTCGTCTGCGCGTTTCTCGGGTGAACTGTCCTCCCCAAAGGACCCTCCTTTCTCCGTCGCGCCGCTGGCATTGTCTTCGGGGAGGAGTGTTCAGCGTCGGACATCTGTCCTCTGGCATCTCGCGGCTATTTTGAGCTGCTGCCTACCGTCGTTTCTGTAAGCCAGCACAGCGTCTCGCTTTGAAACGCTGTGGCCTGCGCATACAAGCTCTTCTGATCGACGTGCAACCTTCCCAAGTTGAAGCGCCCAGGGCCGCTGTGTGACGGTTGTCCACCATGAGCACACAGGTGTGCGTCTTCACAACTAAGAGGGAGCTATGTGTTTGTAATTTTTTCCTGTGTCTCCGACGTTTGCCAGAAGACGTGCGACAGGTTATGGAGACAGAGCTGCGCTGATGTTTACTTATTTCGGCAGAAGGTGAGGTCCCATCGTAGGTCTTGCAAGCGGGGAAAAATCAGGTGTATTTTCGTCCAGTCTCGCTGAATTGTCCAGTGGCGACGACTGCTGTGTCTGTGGTGCCCCGACGCGGTGCACGAATGTCGAACACGGGCTAAAAAACGGTCAACAGAGCGTACGTACAGACCGTATCGGTGTAAGCGTACGAGAAAATTCTTCTTCTCTGCACTCCGCGTTGCGAGTAAACACATTCCATCGTCTTCTGAGTTGTTGTTCCCATCAGTGGAGTACCTTCCCCTTTAATGCCGTATCTCCGTATACAGGAAACACTGTTTTCTCTACCCTGCATCGCTCACAATTTTTCCTGCTTTGCTTCAACTTCTGTGGTGTCACTATTGTGTGTGCTCTCCAAAGCGTTCCCGAAGATGATTCACTGTTATTTCTAAGCCATGTGCCAAACACGAGCTGAAGCGTCTGAGACCCACCAGCTTTCGAAGTCCCTTCCTTTTTTGTCCCCCCTCGGTTTCATAGCAGGCAAGCCCTCTATGCAGTCACGGCAGCAGCAGGACAGCAGAGAAAGGCACACCGGCAGCAGAAATGCCTTTTTCAGAGAAGCAGCCGTTCACTGACATTACGAGGAGCATGCTGTTCCCTCTCCCACTTCCTGAGGAGAAGCAGGAACCGCTGGCACGCGCCTTTGAGTGTTTAAAAGTATCTGGAGCAGCAGCAGCAGAAGCGCCTGAGGTAGCAGCAGGTCCAGTATCAACAGCACGAGGACGAGGGAGGGAGGGGCGATGGACTTCAAAGAAAGAAGAAATAGCAGCAGTGTCCAGCAGCCATCCGTCTGTTTCGGCTTCGATTTGCGACAGCACTGGCAGCACAGGGCATGCACTAAAGAGACAGTTTTCCTCGCCTCTGCAGGAGAGCAGGTGCTTCCGTAAACGGCGGCCTCCTTCGCTTGCTGCTGCTGTCGCTTCTGCTGCTGCTGCTGCTGCTGCGTCGGATGGACTTGCCGTTGCCGGCCCAGCCAGGAAGAGGGTGGTGTCCTCTGCTTCGTGCCACCAGCTGGACGAAAAAGAGGAAGACCGGCCGCGAAGGAGAAGGAGCAGGAAACTGCAGGGATGGTGGGGTGCTGCTCTAGCCCCTGCCGGTGACACGGTGGCGACAGCTGCAGCTGCTGGCTTCGGCAGCAGCACGGGGACTTCTATGTTGCGGGGGAGGGACGGCGCGGCACTTGCATGCAGCGGAGGTCCTGCTGCAGCAAGAAGTAGGGCGGGGACAGGAGGAGCAGCGAGAGCAGCGGGAGCAGAGATAGGGAACGGCGAAGCAGCAGAAACAACTAGTGGAGCCCTCGGAAAGATCGGGGAGCGGCGGCGGAAGCCGCTGTCCCTGTACTGCCGTGGCGACGCAGGTCGACGGAAGACAGCGGCAGTGGCAGCAGGAGAGGAAGAAGCAGCAACAGTCGCGACGACGGCTCGTGGCAGCGAGGACGACGCAGAAGAAGTAACAGGGAGAGCAGGAGGACCGAGCGGGGCCGTGGCGGCAGCAGAGGGAGAGTACTGCAGAAGAAGTAACAGCAACCCAAGGTGCAACGGGCGGAGGAGGAAAAGGTGTCTCAATATATTTTATAGCCAGGAAACCGTGCCGTCGTCTTCAGAACTGCGAAGAATGTCGACGCGCGGGCACACAGCGAAGAAACCTGCAGCGTGTAGAAACACACCTCCGGCGAGCCGCAGCAGCAGCGCGGACAGCAGCAGCAGCAGCACAGACTCTGGCAGTACTGGGAGCAACGTCTCGTGTACTCACTGCAGTACGGAAGTGCAGAGAAGCGGCCACTGCGTCTGTGGCAGTAGAAGCTACTTGTCGCGGCGGAGCACTTTTTCAAGCCGGAGCAGCTGCCGCTGCTGCTCCTCCTCCTACAACGACTGCTGCGCGAGTGACAGGCAACCCGACCCTTGCAGCCGTTGCAGCGCCACCCAGCTGTCGAGCAGCAGCGGCAATGGCACCAGCAGCAGAGAGGGCGATAGCAGCGGCAGAAAGAACAGTAGCAGCGGCAGCAGGAAGGGGTGGTGGTGGGCACTGGGCAGCGGAGATGTGACGGGGGAACACGGTGGGGAAAGCAGCAGTACGAGCAAGACACTCGTGGATAGATGCGGGGAGGCAGCGGCCGCGCAGGTTTCTGAAGGGAAGACGGCTACGTGCCGCGATGAGCGGCCTTCACTGCTGATGCCTTTTTACTCTCCTGCTGGTGTCTGCAGAGAAAACAGGTCTGACGGCGCTGCCCCGGCTGCGACTGGAGAAGACACAGAAGCGGCAGCTGCAGCAGCTGCGGGCGCAGGGGGACGAGGGGCATCCCCTGCACTGCTTAGAAGCGGGGCGGCGGCAGTACAGGAGGACGCCGCCAAGTCTTGGCAGCTGGGCGGGGTTGCCGGGCTGCTGCTTTCTTTCGTCGCTGTTGCACGGGGGAGAAAAGAGAAGCAACGGCACCAAAGTGCAGTGGCTGCTGCAGCAGCAGAGAAAGTTTCCCTCGCACGCCAAGCAGCGCAGCAGCAACTCCTTCTGCAGCAACGGCAGCAGTGCCTTCTTCTACAGCACCAGCGTTTTCTGCAGCCGCAGATGCAGCTGCCGCACTGGGAACTGCAGCAGCCGTCGAACTGGGAGCAGCAGGAACAGCTGTCGCAGTGGGGTCCGCAGCAGCAGCAGCAAGAGCTGTGTCTTGCATCGCTTGCCGAGCCGCTGGGGCATTCCCGGTCCGCGGCTGCGGTTGCTGCGCTCGGATTTGCTGGTGGGCCGTGCTGGCAGTCGATTCCCCAAGCGGCACCGCCCACATCGTCAGCATCAGCTTTCCCTTTCCTGAGCAGTAGCAGCAGCAGCACGTGCTGCAGCAACGGGAAGGCAACGGTGACGTGCGAGTGGCGGCACCCGACTTTCTCCGCGTCGCCCGGGTGCACTTCTTGTTCTTTTGCTGCGCGTGGCCCTGCGTCGTCTCTGGGAAGCAGCAGCGGCACCAGGGGCAGGGCGCCATCTTTCTTGGCGACTCCCGCCACGAGTGAAGCAGCGGGGACAAGGAGAAAGACGAAGAGCTCGGCAGACAACTTAGCAGCAGCAGAAGTAGGAGGAAGCAGCAGCCGCTGCTGCGCTGACCTGCTGCCTGTCGTTCCACTGCCGACGTCTTCCTTGCGAGTGCCAGCCGTCCCTGCCGGTGCGGCTGGTGGGGAGAGCTGCGCGGCCGATGCTGCGGCGCGTCTTCTGGCGTTAGCAGCAGCAGCCCCTGCGCCCGCGCTGCTGCATCCGGCAGACACGTGCAGGCGCAGCAGACTGGCTGCTGCCGCAGACGCGGGGCAGCGGCTGCTGCGGTTGATATGGAGTGGCTGTTGGCTTTGCGTCCTGCTGTGGCTGCTGCTGCACCTGGCTGCGGCGCTATACAGCGACATCGCAGAGACCGAGCAGCAGCAGCAGGTACACGCAGCAGCAGCAGCAGCTCGCTGCAGACAGCAGCACAGAGACAACAAATGCGAACTGCTGCACCCCCTTCCTCCATACCTGCAACAGCCTTGCGAAGAGTGGAAAGCGTGTCTCATGCGCCGGCCGCAACACCACGCGGGCCGCACAAAAATCGCTGCAGCGGTTGTTGGCGATGTCCTCAACGCGTTCTTTCGGAAGCTGGAATGGTCAGTTTCTTTAGGTATTAGCAGACGAAGCGGAGAAGAGACGCGAATATAGCACGAAAAGAAACGTTCATGGCGAGCACAACGATACGCACCGAGCGGGGACACAGAAGTACACAAAAATCGAAAGTAGACGTGCGCAGGGGGATAGACACAGCGGGAGGGACCCGCCAAATGAAAAACAGACGTGTTCAGGTAGAGAGAGAAAGAGGGAGAAGTGTGTGGTGCGCCTAAACGCATGCTTGTATAGATGTGTCTGTAGGTGTGTCGATGTGTCCGTATTTGTGGCTACATGCGTGCTTCTACATACGTGTCTGTGTGTATGCGTCTGCGTACATGCTTGAGGATGTGTCTCTGTGTGTGGTGACGTGTGTATAGTCATGGATGTATACATATATGCGTGCGCATGCGCCTCTACATACGTACTTCTATATGTGTGTCATGTGTGTATATACATGCCCAAATATATATGCGTGTGTATGTATATCCACGTACACACGTGTGTGTATGCGTTCGTATGTGGATGTGTCACATGTGCTTCTTTTTATGTCTGGATATGTGTGTGTGTGTGTACCTTGCTCGCGACGAAATTTACGGCGGAGCACCTGTGTGCAATCACGCGTGTGAAGTGAAGCTGCGGGCGAACGCAGAGAGGCAGAAAGTGAAACCCGCACACACACATCCCAGAGAAGGGGACGCGTCTACATATTCGTAGACAGAGGCGGGGTGCTGCGGGTGTCATGGGGCTGCCTCCGGCGACACACAGCTGGTCGATGGCTCCTGGGGTCGCCGCGCGTCGGCGGTGGTGTTGTGCTGCTTCGCCTGCTGACGGCCCCCGATTGGCAGCGAACCGTTGCGACTGCTGCTGCCGTCGCGGAGGGATGCGGCAGCTGCCGCTGCGCGGACGGACGGCGGTCGCCTGCATGTGCGCCAGCGCTGCTGGGACTCCTCGGTGCTGAGCAGCTTAGGTCGCTGCTCCTGCAACCGTGCTTTTGCCGACGGCAGCACGTGTGCGCACGACTCACGAGGGGGCTTTTCTTCCTCCACGTCTGTTCTTGCGTTGTCCGTCTCTGCGCGTGCGTTGACACGTGTGTGAAGGCAGAGTAGGGGACTCCTGTGTGGACGGGTTTTGCTCCCGCTGTTGGGCAGAGGAGGGGGGGTTTCGGCTTCCTCACATTTTCTCGCCAGCATCTGTGTGTGCAAGCGTGTCTTTGTGTCGGTGGGTGGGAGGGTGTGTGCCTAGTTTTTGCTTGTGTCCGCAGCAGCACGTACGGACGCATCGGACAGATGCGCCTGACTGCAGCTCCACGTTGCGTAAATGTGTGCAGCAGGGTCTGGGGGTTTGTCTACGTGCGGGGACGTGTGTGCTGGACGCATGCATGCGTTCTTCTGCTGCCGGGGAAGTGGCATTTTATTTGAATCTGCAGGGGTTTATGTGGGCCGCGAGTCTTGTGCGCGTGCGTTTTCAGGAGAACGATCGCGTCGTTAGTGCTCCTCCTCGTAGCAGGCCTCTACGCCTCAGCGTGGGCAAAGAGCAACGTGCAGCTGCCTTCGCCTGCCGCTTCCGTCTCTGCGGGTGCTGCCGCTCTCCCTGCTGGGACGCATCCTGCAGACGCGGCTACTGCCGCAGCGCTGCGTCACCAGCTGGTGCTGCTTCAGCAGCCCGTGTTGTGCGCCCCGCAGCAGGTCGCTGCGCATCGTCTGCCTCCGGTGGCGGTCGTGGCGAGACCCGAAACAGCAACGACGGGCTGCAGGCACGAGCAGCAGTATCAACAGCCCGTGGTGTACGGTCTGCAAAGTCGTGCCGCGCGGTGTGTGCGTGGAAGCAGAAGTGAGGCAGCAGCTGCTGCTCAAGGGTGTACTGCTGTTGCGCGCGGCGAACGCGACCTTCCTCCGGCTGCGGCGGCTTCTTGGCCTGAGCCCCCGTGCCTGCACGAGGTGCGCCGACGCCGAAAATTCGACGCAGTGACAACAGCAGCCACAGCAGCAGCAGCGGGCGAGGACACGGGGCCACACCGTTACCTGCACCATCCGAGCGAGGCAGCTGCGGCAGCGCCAGAGCGGTCTCCGACGCGTGCGCCGCAGCAGCAGCAGCCCCAGTTTGACACATGGCACGCCTACCTGCACGGTCAGCGGCGAGCTTCGCAGCAGCAGGCGCAGGGCGCAGCAGCAACAGCAGGCGGACGAGGGGAGCAAGCGTAGAACAGAGAACTCTCGAAACTGGCGATGGTGGTAACAGGACAGCAGTAAATCGTGTGGGGAAGACCGTAGAAAGCTGCTGCACAGGTCGATCTATCATAGCTGTAGAAGAAAATATTCCGCACACAGGCAATCCAACAACAGCACGGCTTAACATTGCAGACGATGTCTGCATCACGTGAGCAGCCGCACCGCAAGGGCGCCACAGTGCCCCCTTTCCCCCAGCAGCGGCAACAGCGCAGAAAAGAGTAATAGTTGCATTACAGGGCACTAGCAGCAGCGTGTCCGGCGAGTAGCGCGTCAGCAAGTGATTCTGTTGCTGTTTTAGTGCGCAGCTCGGCCAGCGACAGCGCGCAACACAATCGTCGACCGTCTGTCTAAACAGAGGACTAGGGAACAGGACACTCAAGTTTTTGCAGCAAGTAGCACGCACGACGTAATCAGCAGCAGCTTCCCATGCGCCGGAGGTGTATTGCCGTGCGTCAGCACATGAATGCAAATAGCGGTGGTGCCTGTTGTTGCTGGCGTTGCCACGGCGAAAATTTGTACGTTCTCTTTACAGGGAGGTGCCGAATCAACATTGAAGAGCGCGCGGTATGCGTCCGTTTACGCTTGCATCAGCGGGCACGTAGCGCGACGTTTCTCCGTGTCTCTTTGTAGACGTCTTACCTTCTATTTGTCCGCACGCGTACAGATGCTTTCGGGGGCGCGCGCGTGGTGCGGCTTCCTACCATGCGCTGCACATTTGTGTGTGCATTCGACGCTGCTTCCTGAGTCGTTGTGCTGCTGCTGGTTGAACGCAGTGCTCCGTGGCCGCGTGATTAGGGAGGCGCTTCTCAGTGTTCCACCACCAGTCTGCTGAGGTAGCTGCTGGCCGTAAAGGTTCCACACCGAAACCTTTATTTTGAGTCGTGCTCAGGCCAGCGCCGGCAGCAACTGCAGCCACGCGGGGCTGATGATGTGCTGCCTCGCAGACGCTAGCGTTTCGGTAGAAAGCAGCATATGTCAGTGTGCCCGCGCGGGAGCAGCTGAGTAGACTTGCTATATTTGGTAATGCCGTATCCGCTGCGGGGCCGGGGCTGGGTAACAGATCTCGGCAGGTGTATCCGTGAAAGGGTTAGGATCACAAAGCTACGAACCGGTTCTCTTCTCCGTCACATGAATGCGAAAACGACGGAAGAAAGGCTGCTCGCTTGGTACGCAGCAGTGTCAGCAGTGAAACGATACTACTGTGTCTTCGTGCAGCTGAATATGGCCTCAGTGAGTACGCGGGGCGGACGGAGACAGGTAGGGCACTCAGGGCAGCTGCGCCTGTTGGTGTCTTGTTAACTACCAGGATAAATAAGGCCGTCAACAGACCGCACAAATATAAAGCAGCTTGTCAGTTCTAGCAGCGGGATTTCTAAACGTGCCGCTTGAACCAGGGGGAAGCATAGATTGTTGCCTTGAAACGACTACGAAGTGGTGATAAGGACGAGATGTACCTGTGACGACAGCACGTATACTGGTGCACGTCTGTGTTTAACCGAATAGCGTGGCTGAAATTTTACTACATCTGTGGAGGCCAAGTGAAAGATTTCTCATAATAATGTCCGGACCTGCTACGTGCAACGGACGGGTTGAGATCCTCCAGTAGAGCTGTAAAAGTCTGCTCTTCACTTCAAGAAGTTGTACGAATGTGAATGCGCCCGACACGCAAGTTCTTCACCAAAGCTTTTGCCACTGTACCGCGTATCTGTTTCTTGCAAAATTCCACCCGTCTTCTCATGTCCGTGCAAATTTGTTTTTGTTTACAGCCATGTAGACGGCGTTTTTGGTGACAAATGCATGTTCGTATGCATTTGACACGGTAGGTGCATCTGTTGGACACAAGGAGCAAGTCAACACTAATTGAGGTCAGGGTAGTCATCAGCGCGGCGATGGTACACTGTAGGCATATCTATGTATCATTCATGTGTCAATATTGTGTGTTGCCCTCCACCTCAGACGGAAGTCGACGCACGCAGACAGACAACTTTGTGGGAGGTTCGACGCATTTGTGCAATACCGGTGCACAGCATGCGGAAATCGAACCCCGCTGCGTGTGTGCGCAGGTACATATGGTTACACTTGCGTAGTATACTGCGCTTCGTAGACGTGCGTGTCAATCTGACAGAAATCAGCACGTCAATCCGCGGGGTACCAACACTGAAGGTCACTCGAGTTACACGACCGACGTTGTCTTTCTGCGCCTTGGTGCTTTGCGCGTGTTCCCCGTTCTACCAGCAGCAGCAGTGAGCAGCGGCCTGCTTCACCCTCACGTGTCAAGCGTGTTGTTAAGTACTTCGCCATCACCAGCGCAGCTAATAGACGGTCCCTAACCTTTTCAGCTTTTGCTGCTCTATAGACGTCTTCCCTATCAATGGCTGTATTCTGACACACTCTGGTGTTCTCCATGTCACGTAGATTAACTCGACGAGTTCGTTCGTCACCTTCCCGATAGAAGAATGAGGAGGAGCCTTATGGTGCCGCCTCCATGGCTGCTCTCTCACATTCCATTGTCCACGGTTAGCTCGTCAGCTGCCAGGGCCTCAAGATTCGGATCCTACAGTCTCATCCGCCTCACTTTTCCAGCAGAACGCCTTCACTCCTGCAGATTGCAGCGTTTCTACTTGCTCGTCTCAAGACGGCATTTTCCGTTTGACGCGACGAGTTACAGACTGAAAAATCGCATACCACAAACTGTTTGCAGTAGCTACGCTACACGCAACACTACTTAATCTTACGTTGCCCTCCCGGTGCTTCTTCACATCCACTTCTTGAAGCTCATCATCACATCCCTTCCGTGTACACATCTCGTCCACCTCCCTAAGAAGAGTGTCTCCTTGAAAAGTAGTTTCAACGCAGTATTAACTGCGAACCCTGTGGACATTACGAATGTGTGTTTACTGCTTCGAAACTGATGTGGAGGAGAAAGTTGTTACAACAAACTCTTCTAGGGGGACATCATCACTCATTTCTCTTCGTGTAAGCTTCTGCGACAAGGCAGAGGAGTGACGACACTGGATTCGTCAAGGCTCCGGCAGTGATGTAACTATCCACGGAAAACCACCGCTCACTTCTGATGCACTGTACAACACACCTTTCAAAGAATGAAGGCAAGAAGAGCCCATTCACCCTAGAAGTGGAGAGAGAACACGCAGGTGACGGGACCCCGCCGTGCAGTCCCATGTCCGACTGACGCAGGACACATATTTCTACTGATTGAGAGCGCAATAATGCGACAACCTGATATGCGCCAAAAGAAGAAGCACATCGGCAAAGGAAACAAATACTGCGTTACAGAAGGCCCGCCCTATTGACTTTCAGCAGAAGTACCCAATCCTCTTGCGCCTGTTTGAAGCACAACAGCTATTCCGCTTGTATAGCATCTGCTAATTCTTCCTCAAGGGCTGCAGGCAAAAAAAACACACAGACAAAAATAGCAACTGTAAGCACAGTCGATCCTTGCTCTCCGCTTCCGTTGCTGTGTAGGCGTCTTCTGCGGCGCATTCTGGTTCACCGTAGAATGGCGACCTGTACGTCTCAATACTTCACGCCGTATATAGACCGCGTAAAGCATGCGTATTTAGGTCCAGGTGCACCCACACGCAACTGCTCTTACGTATAACACGCGTACCTGAGGGCTTGCGGATCCCGCTCTCATCTGCCGCTCACATTCACATGACAGTGACAGCAGCAACTGCAGCAGCGGCTCTTGCAGCAAAACGAGCTACAGCAGCGGCCATCAAAAAACAGCTCGAGCTCGGTCAGCAGTAGCACGAAGGAAGAGGACATGCTGACGCACGCCTGTGTACAAGTTCGCACCACGAGGACGCCAGGATGCGCTTTCTAATATCATTCTGTCAGCAGAATTGCAGCAGCTTAACCGACGTGAAAACCTTACCTCCACCTCTTTACTCTACCTACTCACACGTCATTGTAAGACTAATTTATTGAAGCACCGTTGTGCGGGGAGCTCAACACCTACCAGGCTGGTACACAGCTGCACTTAGGCAGAGCGAGTGCCAACAACGTACGTGTGGAAATCGCGACAACTTCCCAGAGGTTCATTCGTGTACCTACCCGTACTCACAGACGTGTAGCGGCTGCTCTTTTTCATCCCTACCTTGTACCACCACTTGGCAAACGAAAATAATTTGAAGCACGTTCACTAGAAGCCGACTGCATTTTGGTCGTCTGCTCACACCGTGTTAATGTGGCAAAGAGAACCAGTAGCGACTGCACCCGCATTTCCGCAGAAGCGCCTGCTATCGTTACAACAGATAAAGTGCTACTGGAGACGAACGTGTTTTCGTTTTACTGTCACTTTGAATACAAAGTGTATATAATGTGTAGGGGCCGTGCCGCAGAGAATAAGTCGGTAGACACACAGGTGAATGAACTGGTGAATATACGGAAACTGCCATCTAAATGCGCGTGCACTGGAAAACAAGAAAAGCAGTTATGTCCCCTTCACAGGTACTCCTCTTCTGTATGTACTAGTTACAGAACATGAAATTGCGAGCCGTGGACAAAGCGAGATGCGAGTGGGGGTGTTCCTCTTATGCAAATATAATCTGCCCCTGCTTGCGAGGGTTACAACTGTAACTGTATGAAGTATAATATTACGAATACCTGTACCCATTACACACAGTACTGCGAACACATACACTTCGGCCGCTTCCGCTGCTAAAAATGACAACGAGAGTTCTCCACATGTTCGGCCAGCGCTTTCCAGCGACTGTGAAACGTCGAATCATTCACAGAGGAGAACGACAGCCTTTCGTGTACACCGGTGGAGATGGACACATACACACACAAACACACACATGTACACACGCACGGCTTAACAGACCCGAACCTGCACCTGCAGCGATATTGACATACACGCAAACACACATGCAGATATATATAGAGATAAAAAACAGGAAAAACGTGGACATCTATAGTGGTGGGTGCACACATAAACAGGGAAGCAGGCGGCTGAAGGATGAAGCTGCACCGGCACAGTAAGAGTCAAACTGGTAGTTTGGGTGCGCGCAGCGAACTACGCACAATAGAGGAGCGGCTGGGCAGTAAAACCCCCGCAGGAAATGCAAAAAAGAGCGTCTGAGAAGAGGGGAAAACTTAGCCACAAGGAGTCTATAGAAAAACACACAGCACTTATGTAATGGGGCGGAACACGTCACTGGCAAATCATGCAGTCCTGAGTGTGACGTGTCGAGCACAAGCAAACCAGTGGAAGGCGGGGAAGCCTAGCGGCTGCCGGTGCAATTGGGTGAAAGCACACATAAATACGACTCCGCCACGAGAACAGCATGACCGACTCACACACACGGGCCCCTGGATAAAAGCTGCGTCTCAGTCAGTGGGGACGTTATCCAGCGGCAGGTAGATACCTGAACAGCACGCAGTGTAAGGGCCTCGTGGAGAGAGGCTCGTTGTCGGTACGACGCAACACTCAGAGCTAGAAGTACGGGGCGTGAGTGTTATTCATCTGCGTGGAGCTTGGTCGCAGATTTTAGTAGTAGTCTGTGCTGCCTTGTCAAACTCACACGCGACTTTTCGTTCCATGATAGGTGTCTCGGGCAGTTTCACCACTTCAAAGGTCTGGAGAACACTTTTAATATCTGTCTCTGACGGTTTCTCGTAGAATGGAGCCGGCGTAGGGACGGGCCGGCCGCGTTCGTCTCTGAAGGGATTAAGAAAGGCAACGAAGCCTGGATTCTCTGGTTTGTCCTCTTCTTCACTGTGCGAAGAAAAGCCAAAGAAGCTCATCCAGCCTGTTGCCGATGTGGCTGCAAAGGAACAGAGGAGTCGGCGAAGCATGGTAGCGACGTATGTGACTCAGGGGACGGGACCAGAGAATCGTGGATGAGGTAATCTCTGAATAACGTTTTCACTCATACAGACGCGCGGAGCCAGGGAGCTGCAGGCTGGCTCCCTCTTGATCGACTACAAAACACCACGACAAAAAAGTAGCACACAAAACGCGCCTAGTATGGAGAAGGGAAGAAACCAGGACGATTACTATGCGAAGAGGCCTAAGTGTCGGCTGCACATTAAGTGCCCAATGTACAGAAAAATGCTCGAACACACCTCGTACGCAAATCTGTCGAAGACTCGAAGGTGCACGCGCGTTCTCGCATGTAGTAGTGAAAAGTGAAGATTCAGTTCTGTGGGTGGGAGGGGGCGGGGGCAGCAGCTATACCGCAGCTACACCGTGTCTCACAGAAAAGGAGCGCTTGACCGGAAGACGCACGCATGGGGTCGACGTCACATCCATCGCTCAAACATATGAAATACGACAAGAAACGCAGGGCGCTGCACAGGGGCAGTGTGCATCAGAGAGTCACAGCGTGTGTTGCTTCGCGAGATGCAAAGGAGGCAGGCGCGCGACGTGAAGATGTGTGCATCTTGCACGTCTTCGAGAATTAGCTCGTGCACCGCAAGAACACAAGCAGCAGAGTAAGGTGCATCAGTCGTCTATGCAACCACAATAGTCCACGTATGTATATCGGTGCCCATATACGTAGCGAAGAGTGAAGGCGAGCAGGACGTTCTAAACATGTGACTAGCATCTCACAGGTATCTTGCAGGGCACAGAAAGACCCAGATCAAGTACAGACACGAATGCGCGCACGCAGGAAAAATAAGGACTGCTGGAAAAGGCGACACGCGAGAGCAGCAAAGGCCCTGTAAAGCGCAGGTGTCCCTGTGAAAGGAAGGCACCCGAACCCCGGGTGCCAGCCAACGAGCTTTGTGGATTGTATCTCCCTCTCTCTCGCAGTGGCATTCCTACGTGTGCACGCGCGTACAGCCACACAGTGCAGCTGACAGACAGAAAGCCTCTCTGTCGCGCGTCAGAATCGCTGCCAGAAGAACAAGTACGCGTATATACGTTAAAGTAGAAACATGTGGACATTCAGTCTCATGCCGAACACACATGAGCAGCAGAAAAAGGTGGACGGGGTAGCGCAGTTGTTTGGACGACGAGGATACCTATAGCGCCGTCGAGCGTAAACACCCGGATGCGAGCAACGTCCACATCGTGGCGTACGGCTACGGCAACCTACCTTGTACCGCGCAAACCACACCTTTTTGGCCCTGAAGCGCATGTGCGTGGACACCAGCGCGTCCTAAAATGCTTCTAATTCCCGAGTCCACGGTGTTGAAACCAACAGGACGATTCATACGTCACCTGTGTACAGACGTGTGGAAGCTGCTTGGTGCTACATACACATACGAAGCACCCACGTTTTAAACTCACCCCCTCGAACAAAAGTCGCGCCCCCTTTCGTGTTCAAGCAGAAGTTACCGATCAACGTACGAGTGGGGGGATATATGCACGTGGAGATGTACGCTACGCAAGTGTGTGTGTGCGTGTAAATATGTATCTGTATTTTGGGTACGCGAATCCATCCATTTACCGATGTCTACCACCACATCGACAGCGACATATTTGCGCGTGCATGCTGAATATCAACCTGTTGAAGTCCGCCTCAAGTACGTAGACTGTGTTTAGCGACATACGTACAAGTGAGAGACCTACCGAGGCACAGTTTAAGAAATTGAGTGCTTGGTTTGCTGACATTTCCTACTGATAGTTTTCAAAGGAGTCTGCAAGTTGTCAGTTCGCACGTGTCACCTGTAGCTTGAAAAGTCGGGGCCAAAACCTACGTGTTGGAAACCGACATGGAAAGTCTGGGCAGGGGGTGCTCGGCATCGATGCAGCGTCAACACGTAGCAGGAATTTTACAAATATTCGCGGTTTCTGTCAGCTTCTGAATGCTTGCTTCTGTTTTATCTCGACCTGTTCTGTGGTCCACACACTCGTATCTGTCCACATCCGGGCAGACAGAAGTGAACACGGTGGTGCGACCGCCGGCTATACGGGACTCTGCATTACCCAGAAAGACGCTCATCAAGGATCACGCCTTCACGAGCCTCATTCCTGGCAGGCAAATGCCCTTCACCCACGTAGTGAGACAGAGAAGCAGGCAAAGAATTGCTGAAGACGCAGGAGTAACTAAGCAGAAGCAAAAGGCGCCAAGTGCAGTTGTAGAGGGTAAATGCGCACCTGTGCGAACTCTGAGGTACCCTGTGGACAGAGTTAATCGAATTATCTACCTATGTATAGTAGGACACACATACGTGTGTAGACGCTCATACAGGAAAAGAAGATTACCGAACGATTTTTTCCAAAATAACTGATCAGCGGCATCTGTTGGCTGAAAAGTTGCGAGCAGACAGGTGAATGCATGCTCGTGAATCACCATCCATGCTCGTGATTCACAGTCGCCCCGACAATGCCAAGCAGAAGGCGACAGCGCTGCCCCGCCTGCCCTTCTAGCGAGCAGAAGCATTCGCTTACCTGTAGGCTCGATTGTACGCACTTGAATTGAGGAGACAGATTCAGAGACCTTCTCGAAAGGTGCCTTTTCGTCGACCGGTGTTCTACCTGTCGTACGTGAAATGAATTCCCAGCCCTCGTCGGCTCCTGCAGAAGTGTCCTGTGCGCACACAGAAGGGCATCCAAGCAGCTAGTGAGCTGTTCAGGGAAAAAGATAACAAGCGTATACAAACACCTGATGTGTCCCAGCGCCCTTATCAAATCAGGTGCACACTGCTTGTGTCGCTTCACGGCGACTCTTCACACTCTACTACAGAAGCCACGTGAAAATTCACACGCGTCCTTAGTCAACTGTGTAGAAGGGTACGCGACCTCACTCATCCGCAGGTAAGCAAAAGTTTGTTCATGCAGTCCTTCACATATTTGGCGTAGAACACTTAGCTGCACATATAGAGGTACACGCAAAGGTACGCCACGGTGTGCTTATTTACGTGGTTTCCAAATGAGCACGCACTTGTGTGCAATGCGTGAATGGATCCCACTGGTACCAGTTCAGAGTGAATGCCGCATTTGTGTAACTGTACTGCGTCCATGTACACTTTTCTTGAAAAAACCTACAATTATACACATCAATACACGCTCTGCACAACAGATTTCATGCTAGCTGTTCGCTGCTTAAGCGTACCTCGCCCCGTTGAAGGCGGTCCCTCGTCCATGGAGAAGATCCGATTGCAATTTGTGTCAGCAGAACCAACACCAACCCGAAGGCTAGGAGATGGCGTTTACCGTACGAAGTCAGGGACGCGTACCAACGGGGAGCAGTCACTCGTTTCCAACATGTGGAGGGAAGCCGGTGTCTTGCCTACATACAGCACAGAATACACGAGTGGAATGATAAACATTCATAGAGGTACGTCTTTCTTGCGCTGTTGAAACTGAAGGACCTGGCCAGGACGCCAGCTGCACCCGTGCAGTCGCGATGCGCTTCTCGCGTGTGGTAAAGTAGAGACAACGAATCCAGCGTCTCCTACAGTTTGTCGACCCCAGATAGGGTGCCAGCCCTGTGCATCCCCACGCGTGATATACCTGCGCCTTCATTGAAAGCGTTCACATTCATATACGTTTATTAGCTGGGACGAAGAACTGCAGCAGTGGGGCCGCACCTGGGAGTCTCTTCGTGGCCACCCGTGCTGGGTAGCGCGTCGACCGGGATTTTCCGCCATAGAGAATAACAGTGCATCAGTCTGGGATGTTTTCGGTTCACTGCACCACCAAAGTACGGAGTGCTCTCGGTTGATTGCATCGTAAGAACATTTGTAAAGTTTAGTACTTGGGTGATACACAGTAAATCTGGTTTGTGTCCTGCACGTCTGACGCGGACCAGACACCACTTGTCCCCACAGCGCCACAGTCCACTTAATCGGGTCAATCTCACCCACTCGCTAGTACTAACCCAGCCGCCCCTAACGCCCGTATAAAAATCCGTACATCGGGAGGGCCGAATAGTATACAAAGACCCACCACGCTGCATCTACGAGTAACGACCTTCCTACACGCTTCACCTTAACCCTTGACTGGATTAAATAGAACATCTTTCTCGTGGAAACCCCGGGCGAGGGGCTCACAGGTATGCCACTGGCGCCTCAGGTGCACGCGGACCCGTCTCGCCGCAGGCGAACCGCTGTATGCTCACCGGACGGCGCATCTCGTGGCTTTTTCTGGCGGAATTCAGCACTTTTTCCCAAAAACGTGCAGTACAGACGACATCCTATACGCTGGCTACACGGCGTGGTCTGAGGCTTTTTCTCCTCCCGATGTTAACGACCGCTTCTCCCAGCGCGCCATCCACCGGTAAACGGGGTCGCTATGTTACAACCGAACGCGTGTTGCGGGCGTCGGGAAGGCGGAAGATGAGCTCTGGCGGGCGCTTCAAGACGCACGCCGTATACTGGAACACTGCCTTTGTGACGTCTCGACCGGCATTTCTTCTACTGCACTGACTTAAAACCCTTTCCAGTGCAGCGCGGCAAGATAAACTGATAAATGTGAAGAAGGGGGGCCAGAAGACGCATGGTGCGACAGTCAATTTGACACTGGGCACGTCCAAGCGATACGCGAGGTGCTTCCTTTCCATATGAACACGTAGTGACGAGGCCTACTTTGCTGCCAAAAAGGACACCTTTAACTGGAGACGATCTGCACGCACAGGATTACGGTGACAACGTAGTAACTCCCGCCAGACAGTGTTGGCGTTGATTCGTATATGCCCTTATCCGTGCATCTTTCTGCAGTATGTACGGCATGCGTTCTCTGCGTGTCGTCCACCTTTGCCGCGCTGCACGGCACACTCAGGCAAGACCAGCTCCAGCCATAATCGTGTCCATTCATCCGACGCATACAGTGAAGAAGGCCTCGGACGTGTGCGTATATTCACCTCCGGCAGCATCGAGGAAATGGTTGCCGATGGACGTGTCTCACGAGTCGGACATCCTATTCCGCCTGTGTTTAACTACACATACGCAAAAACGTATGGTCTCTCAGGGTTTTTTATAGGACCAGTTCACTCCGCTGCGTAGCACTTCGCAGCAACTGCTAAAAAATATCTGACGCGTTAGATAACGGTAACCTTGATGTAAACAAGTCCATCAGCATTAGCCGCTTCAATGCTTTATACTGCGTACTGTGTACGCGCATAGGGAGACAACGTCTCGACGCTTCTTCTCCCCCGTGTGTCTCCGCTGTGCACCCTGAATTCTGAAACCACGGGAGCGCGTCGCATGCCCGGCTTCCTGCACAACTGATTTGTCCTGCCTGTTACCTTCCTGAGGATATTTTTCAATGATAGAGATCACTACTTCTATATTGTGTACTGCAGGGCATAAAACATTGCGGGCGAGCGAGACACGTCAAGGCGCTGCCCGCTCTCCATCTCAACCTTTCCACCATGGAGGTGGGCGTCAACACGTGGCGGGTCGGAGCCCTGTATATGCAACTGGGCAAAACTGCGCAGGGCGTCACAGAGTGCTGAACAACTTTCGGCTTGTCCGACGTGTGCCAACCCAGTGGTGTAGCTCTCTTGACACCTCGGTGTCATTCAAATCGACTTGGTGACGTAACACTTAACATAGACACACAAGTGACTAGGGCATCTCCGAATTTGATACTTCAGAGTCAACGAAAATAGTGCTTGTTTCCGTACCAGAGGCACACAAACGGTTTCTATTCATATAGTCGCACACCAACTGCTTTTAACAGGGATAACAGTTCTACCAAGTAGGTAGCTACCTTCGCGGACAACTGGCGCCCTGGGTAGCAACGGATACAATCATGTATTTTTGAGGTGCAGTCGAAACTGTTACGTATAAGCAGTCTGCGGGAAAGTGCGACTCTGTAGTGTCGCAAAGCCATGCATACAAGAGTCTCCTTATCTGAATAAATACTGGCGAAAGATGACGCCTCACCGCGTACACTCTACCTGAATATCAGGGTCTATAGCACATCCCCGCCTCCAGTTGAAAGGGAAAACACGAAGCCACCGCCGCCGGTCATTTGCTCTTTCCCCTCGAAGATTCACACACGTTTGCAAGGGGGAGCCAAAAGCAAGCGCCCATACGCGTGGCACAAGTTTCTGTTTGCATAGACAAAAGGTCTCCCCTCTAACGTCCCACTTCTATCTTAAAAAAGGACTGGGGATGCTAAGACAAAACGCCGTTTCGTGTATTTGTTGTCTTTGGAAATGTCGAGTCCGCGTGAACAAGTGTAGTACTGCTATGAATGAAACAATCATCTCTTTGATGGCGAAAAATTTGGCGCCACAGCTGCTGCACCTTGTCACTCAGCCGGGAGCATCTCGGCTAGTAGTCGTTGTGCGATGAGTTCACTCGTATTGTCTGATGGTACTGTGGATTGTCCCTTGTGCACGGTAGAGAGCCGCTTGACGTGTCGCGCTCTTGTTTATTTGAACGTGTGACTACCAACCTGTCAAAAACGTCTCCAGAGACGGAAGCAGCCGTAGAGAGGTCCAACGGCACTTGCTGCGTGCTCGTGCAGACCTCTCCCGCCGCGGCCACGGCCAGCCTGGCTCACCCGAGCTCACGTGACAGGGGGTAAAGCAGCAGCGAAGCGTGGTGACGCACCCATGCTGCGCGCACTTTTTTAGACCTGCATCTGTCCATCCCGATACGTAGGATTTCTGGAGGCCGCCACGTGAAACCACAGCATGCAACGCTGCCACGTATGAACCGTAAATTCACGGCGTACGAGGCTCAGTTTGTGCACAAGCACACAGTAGTGCGGTCGTCCTTTATTCACCACGTACCTCCCTTCTGTTTTGAGGTGATGATTCCTGCCTTGTTCCGCTATCTCTGCACTATTATACTCATTACACACATTTTGTCAGTTAGCAAGAACTGGATTCCACCATGCAGAAGAAGCAAAGTACTACGTGCAACGCCCCCGTATGTTCTGGGGCGTGTTCGAAAGGTCGACAACTGAAACCTCAATAACGAAACCTTAGGGCCTTCATTTAGGCAGACCGCCGTTTTGGCTCCTCTTTCACACCAAGAAAGCTTTCTTACTCACCTCATCTTTGTAATAGTCCTGCCAAACCCTTGAGCGGCTCTGCGCCATCTCTCATAGAGGCGCATGGTGACGTTCGCTGTGAGAGGGTTGCCCTTCGTTTCCTCCGTTTCAAAAACTCACTCTCGCGCAGCTACAGCACTGCAGTGTATTACCGAAAATGCAAACTTCTAAGCAACTCACTTGAGATACACTGTTCAGCCCTTTCTGTACCAGGTTAGCGGTGCAGAACCCAAAGTTCTGCTTAATCACATCGTGAGGGCCGCATGTGCAAATGAGTGTACTAAGTAGTGGGTGGTGCATTTCCATCATCTTTCAAAAGCGTTTATAACCAAACAAAATGACCGAGTGGTCACTAAGTCGAGGAACAGACCCTTAAAAAAGGGCTCCCTTGCAAAGAGCAGAAACTGTGATTAAATCCTCCCATCTCCCCTCTGGTCGTAGCCAATGTCTTCGGGCGTCTGCGTCGCCAAACCCCACACACAGAGAAAAGCTCAATCACGTGCACCACAAAAACCACCTTAACGTTCTTCTGACTTCACGCCCTCTGTGGACCGCCGTGTCCAAGAATTCAAGGGAGAACGCGCGCCGTAATCTAAACAGCCGAAGTGCACCGTACTGTGTCAGAGGTACTGTTGTCAGTTCACAACTGCTGCGTGTGACTTTCTACGTCTACACCTACGTGTCAAATAAGGAACAGAGAAAGCGGTCGCTGCCCCTCCTAAACGATCCAAGTTACCCTCTCGGTCCCTCGCAGCCACTTTCCGCACATGACTGCGCACCTAATTTCTAGCCAACGACCACTCAATCTGGACTCCCGAGCACTGATCATCTGCAGACATATACTTGATGAGCAACACTTTGGGCTCTGCACTTCTGTGTACTACTGATAAATAAATAAAGAAAATTGGCGTACATTGACCTGCCTCCACACCCGTATAAGTTCTCTTATTAGGCGACGAGAGCCACGAGATGTGCCAACCGAGATACCAGTTCTGCACGGAACCCTCATGATTTCTTATGATGGTGAACACTTTTTACCTCTGTAGTCAAAAACGGTGTCGGCGTGGAGCTCGACATTATCTCCTGAGTTTCTGTAGTAGTCCCAGGCGGCCACCCTGAACGTCAGTATCATTTTTCAAACGTTTACTTCCAATCAATGCCAACGCTCTGAAAAAGTTACACTGTGGACAAATTCCAAGAATTGGTGGCGACAACGTCAACATGTTCTGACCATTTCGTCCGACTCCAGGTGCGATATATGAAATCGTGAATCAAAAGTGGACTGCTGTATCGCGGTAACTTCTGGCGTAATTGTTCTTTAAGACGTCCTTATCAGTTCGCAACAACGTCGTGTGGCTTTCTGCGTGTATATCTCAATAGGTGCTTGGATATGTACAAGATAAGAAACCCAGCAACGTCGTCGAACGTAACCGTGTGAAGCTCGTAATTTCATAAGAAGTTGCAGAAGAAGCCTGCATCACCTTGATGGGATGCAATTAACGGATTGTCGTAAGGGAAGAGAAAAGCGAAATAACCCCGGCTGGGTCGAGCAATGGGGGGCTCAATGCGGTCTTCCTTCAAAAACTCTTCAGCTGTCACCTTAACACCTGCGTAGCAGCTATACACAAAAAGCGGGCGTCGTAGTAGTCTCAACGCATTTTGTCAAAATGCCCCGTGAACTACTCAGCATACTCTACACTAATACACGCGTAGTGTGGTACCACACCCGTGGAGTGCGATGTGAATTGCCGTGACGCCGTCGTTCTGCCTCAGACGAGTCGCAAGCCCAGGCACTTGTACTTGCAACTGCTGCCCCTCCGAGGCTCGCTCTACTCTGTGTTTACACAGTGTCGTAGGGAAGTGTCAAGATTCTCGTTCTCCCGTACATTCCCGTGGCCTCCTCTAAAGTCAAACCCCAAAAATTAAGTTACCTGCAGCGTTTTGTGGACGGAACGCCGGCCTCGCGGATGCTCCCTCCTTTGCTGTATTCTCTGCAGAGCAAACACACGATGACCGGTAGCGGAAGCATCAGAAACAAGGGGTGGATCTCAGGCCTTGGTACCAACGGCCGGTTGTCCAGCGACAGAGTATGCAGGTTGACACTTAGAAAGTAGCGACCACGTTCAGGGGTCGGAAGCACGGGCTCGGGTTCATGTTTTGGTTTAAATGCGTATGATTTTGTGGCACTGGAAAATTCCATGTCTTAGGGCCACCATATAAATATTTTGACATTAGAGAGTGTCAGTTCAGGCTGTCGCCTGAGTGCCTACACTAGGTTTACATGACGTCGCCCGAGAAACTTCTGCCAAAAAACGCGACTCCCGATTGCAAATGTGGTGACTGCCCGCAAGGCAACGAAGAGCGCTCAATGCTCACCTGCGGCGGTGGCCGACCCTTCTGCGCTTTTCGACGAGACCGCAAGGCACACGATGGCGGACGTCAGGAGGATTCCATTCACCTTCGACTTGCGTGCTGCATTCACCTTCTTCGCCAAGACGTCTGCGGTCAATTTCGGTGCTGACAACTGCAAAATTAACACGCAGCGAACACGGATGCTTTGGAAAACCCTTCTTGAGGTATCGTTCCTGTGTACCCGGCTGCGGAGGATGCCTAGGGAGCTGAACTGCACGTACCCGCGCAGGTGCGTGCAGACACGTAGATACAAATATATGTCGTAAGTATGCAGCTGGTACATATTGTAGATGATCCTCGCGTGCGAGGCTCATGTCGAAAGGAGTTCACAGCGAAAAATTCAGCGAAGAGGTGATAGAGAGGAAACTCGTCACTTAAACATTCCTGTCCCCGCATATACGTTGTACACTAGCAGAGAGGCGCAGAAAGTCCACGTCCACGTAACATTCTCAACGGACACTAGTAGCAAGAGGCGGGAGAACCACAAGGAAACATCCTCAAAAAATTAAGTCTTGCGATAGGCGGGTGAGTGTGGATCGTGGAACATCCACCACTGTTCAAACAGCAGCTTTCATGTCATATCTCTGCACTAGTGAGCAGCATCCGACGAAGAGCGGACACAAACACCAACGTTTAATTCCGTAGTTGCATGAACGACGTGCACGGTGCCAACAACGCCAACGTGGCAGTGCATAGAGCAGTAAATTGTCAGCAGTACACTACGGCTCTCAGAACGCTACGCACGGATGTCCCCTCACTGGAAAATCAATAGTCTTGTACTCTAGTTAAGGACGGTGTGCGTGAGCGTACAGAGATACCGCATGTGCCGGATGTTTCGCCGTATTTCTCTACACGCCGACGGATATTTGCCACGCTTGTTCAGGACGCAAAACAACAGAGAAAAACAACTGCCAAGTACGACAACTTTTCACTTGTAAGTAGCTTGCAGGTGAAGCGGCGGGAGCCACTGATAAATTTTAGGTCTCTGCACCCCTGCTGTGGTACTGTTTTGTCACGCGGGACAGGTGAAATAAAATACAGGACGTTAATAAAAGGCTTACATTCTTTCCACTCATCATTTTTGAGATCCGGGAACGTTCAACGGCGGTTGCACATGAAAGAAACTGAGAATTGCTCTGCCGAAGTGATATTAACAATCCAGAGTAGTAGCGATGGTGGCGAAGCATTCAGGCCTTCTCCTAAATGCGTCGCCTCCGCCAACCACCAACAATGGCGACGACCATGCCACCTGCGTCGCGCCGTAGATCCTTTCTTGAGACGCGCAGACCGCTAAAATTTGTAGCCGCAGCCCAGACATAAACAGACTTGCACTACGTGTACACGGGTGGGGAAATATGATGCGAGCAATATTTTGGTCCGTATGTTATGAACCTTGGAAGATTTGCGCCGGACAATGCGCAAACACGAGTTTAGTGTTCGTGCAGCTTTCATAGTCTCTGCCCGTGCTCGCGTGCGTCAACTACCAGTTATACGACTCTATGTTTAAATGGTGGTTTTGAAGAGGCGACAAAACACTCAGGATGATACCGTGTTGAGCACAGGTGTTCCTGTGTACTATGCTGCGACCGTTGCTTGATGCCGAGCGATGAAGTGGAACAGTGGTTTCTGCTTTGGGTAGTAGATGTGGCGTGGAATTCAGGGCCTCCCATCACTGTCAGTTGCTGGACTTGTCCAGGTAGTTTGACCGCTTACGATCCACACAACATCAGGAGGACGTATCTTCCGCTGTGCTGATTAAAACTTGAAGCCAACTTTGTGCAAGGTTTGAGTACGGCAAAAGTCGATTCAATCTTTCGAGGTACAATCAATCAAGGTATTTTGCCAGCGCCTGGGGCACGAGTGGCTTGGATGTTGCCATGAAGTCAGATAATCCACAACCACCTCTTCGCAGCCACCGTGTGAACACGTCGGTGTAGTGCAGTATGCACAGAAAGCATGAGTGTGCGGATTCTTTCCGGTGTTCCCCTTTGCGCATTAACATCACTCGCTTACACCCCGACATCACTGCCCCTCCCGGGAGTAGACAACCTGACCCCTTGAGGAAAGACCTCGGAAAAATTTATGAACGTAGTGGAGCTCAGTTTTACATTCCTTGGATGGTTGTTTACCACTCGAGACACAGGAGGTTTGGTTGGTCTTCCATGTGTGGGGGCGAAAATGCCAGTAGCCCTTGTGATGTCCTGCTTGGAGTCGTCTCGTGTAAGTCTCCATAAGCAGCTGCCATGTTTCTTATTGTGGCACCTGGCCTTCTCCCTGGGTGTCTCCATGAGTACAGAACGATTTACCGAGGGTCTTTGCAGGGGTCGTGATTCGGGGTTGATAACATTTACAGTTCGTACCTCGAGATAAAGCAGACGCGACACAGAAAAACTTCGGCCGGGGCTGGGCTTGGTGTTGCTGGGTTCAAGATGCTGTCACTACGAGCGCAGGGTCGCAGAACAGAGAGCTGCACGACTCGAAGTTGTGTAATGCGACCGGTAGAAAAGTCTTCGGCAATGTGACGAGAAGAGCTTGCTGGTGTGATCTGGCACACCAGTAATACATATTCCGTACTCTTGAAGACAGTTGGACGTACATTCAGGTACACACCTTCTGCACGTACGTGTACGGAAGTGTACGTACCTGCATGCGCGCATCTACATTTTGGTGTGTGTATGTGAGGTTGCTGAGTAGGAACGGCTTCGGCCATTTCACGAACATGTGAGGTTGACGCATCCAGCAGGCTGCGGACTAACAGAAGCGCTTACCAGTGCAGCATTATCTTCCCTGCACAATGATTACTGACGACCTCACCATTCTTCAGGAAACTCGAATGCTGTCAGGGGATCTGTACCATTTCGGGAACGGAAAGAATCATTACAGAATACGTATGTTGGCCCTGTAGAGCTGCCGCGCCACAGTTTGTTATGAGGAGCGCGTGCACAAAGGGCGTGCGTACATTGTGCGTGACGGAAGAGCCGGAAATCTCTGATGTATATATTCGCGTCGATCACCAGGGTTGTCAACTTCCTCACGCTCACAAAAGTAATGCGGGTGCTGGTCGTGCTCTGCTTTTAAGCCTTGCAGCTACTCTACGTGCCTAGGGCCTTTTCTGGGCACGCGCAGCTTCTTTGTTTTTGCCCGCTGTTGCTCACTGTCTTTTGATGATGTACAGGCCAGGACTCAATTTCACTTACCATCGCCATATTTGGCATAAAGGGCGGAAACTGTAGAAAGTGGACACGCATCGAAGGTAGCAGAAATGCTAGGTTATCAAGAAGGAGCATGCGAAGGGTGCAGATGCGCGTGCCGACGTGTGTACTCGCACGCGCTTCCGTACAAGCTCAAAACCTTTAGTATATACTTAAGGGACATCGGGTGTTGTCTCGTCTCTATGCTCTAGGGAAGCGCCTATCACCTTCTTCATAGTCTTTATTAGCATTGTATGGGAAGAGAAATGCGAAGGCACCGGGGCTGAGTGGATGGGGCGAAGCTGTTATCCCGTCTTGCATCAGAAACTGCTCCGTATCAACTGTTTCGCCTGGAGGGCAAAAATTATACCAGTTACAGGTGTAACTTTATGATAAGAAGTCCCTATACGGGAAAAAATCCCACAGATAGTCGCAGCAAGCTTTCCACTAGTTGCACACAATGGAATCGATGGTTTCAAACGCAGCACACAATTGTTTGTCCTACGTGCTAGTGCCGTAGAATTGTCACTATCCGTCAAGGCCTACATGCGTACGCACCTTTGCGTCTACACATCATATTTTTCGGTTCTTCTGGCAGAACCCCCCCAGATGGAGGCAGAACTCGTGGCCAGCTGGCGATTAAAATGTTGAACTTGGCAAAAAGCGTATCTTTACAGGAATACCTCACCTGTTGAGGTCCTTGGACGGAAGAACGATAGTAGAAGGTCAAGCCAGGAGACTCCTGCTGTAGGACATAAGACACACCCGAAGTATTACAGTGAGCAGTCGGAGACAAGGAACAGTCGTGTACATTGTGGAGAAAGCTGTTTTACTCAAACGCAGCCTTCCACTGGGTAAAAATGCGTTGTTATTGGGTGAGAAAGCTACATGTACGCGACACGAACACTATTCGAATGAAACAGTCCGCTGTGTCATTTCTGCGCGTCTTGGTGCATTTTCCCATGTGACTGTGTCGTCAAATAAACACATATTTCTCCATTGTTCGAAACATATGCTCGCTGACTTGCGCGCAAGATGCGTGCACAACTACACACGTATTCACTCGCGATGTGTCATATTCAACAGTGTGCTTCACATCCACATGTGATGACTTGCGATGACTAGCAGAGCAGAACGAAAAACATTCCTTGCAAACTTTCTCCCACGTACGTATTGACACGCTGAAACCTGTCGCTAAATATCATATTTGTAGTGTCGCCTGAATGGACATCGTGCACATGGAGAGCACTGCCGCAGCTTACAGCGAAGCAACAGCAAAGGTTGCATGACTCGCGTCTCACAGATGTTTCCCTGGGCATGAAACTGTTCCCCGAGATATGTCTCATCAAACACTGCACAATTTCCTTTCTCTGCACACATGCATCACTGCGTTGTTAAATGGTTGACGTATTCATCGCCTGAACTTCATAACGCGTCACCTCCATACAAATGGGGTGGGTGGGGACCAGAGTCTTACCTCCTGAAACATCATATGCTTTGGCGGTTCCCAAGCCTACCGCAAGGCAGGTGAGGGCACATATATACAGAATAATTCGATGTACGCCGCTGCCCTTGCGCGCATTAAAGCGCCTTGTTGAGACCATAGGAGCAACCATCGTGCTGCGCTTGTACAATTTTGATGCCCAGGCTGCAGCCTTCACACGAAATCGCAGCGTTGCTGGAGGTTGAAGACGCAGGTGAGGACGGGTGTATGGTAAGTACAAGATGAAGGAAACATATTGCGTGTGCAAGTAGAACGTAGACGAGAGCACCTATGTGTAGAAACCGAAGATGGAGATGTATAACGTAAGCCTGACGCATTCATTCCATTAGAACACTCAAACGAGAGGTGTGTCACCGGGGACAGATGGGTAGAGTAGAGTTTTCATTTCCACGGTGCTGAGAAGAGCGGGTGACAACATATGGTGTTCTGCTGACGTCCATAGCACTCCATCGGCGTGCCAGAGCAAAGAAGCTGACTTCGAGTGCGGAGGCGCCTAGACATGCAGAACATCGCGTACTTGGTGTACACTGAAAAAGGTGGTGTTGTTCCTCACAAGTGTGACAACGGAAAGAAGCAGACATTGGTTGCAAAATGTTAACTGTATCGTTGTGAAGCGAGAGATTTATTCGCCGGTCCGTGTCAGGAGGGCAAGGACAATAGTAGAGAGGGCCTACTTGCTTATAAACTTGATCGATGCAATGAACAAAGACTGTCTGCCTGAGAAGGTGAGTGCGCAGTGCGACCCGTGAATGGACTTTGCCACCACTTTGCACTAAAGACTTACAAGTTTCCACAGATTAAAAATTACAGCCATACAGGTGGTATTTCCAGTCGCGTGCTCACTTGCGTAAAAGGTGACCCTGGAATGTTCCGTCTAGCAGGATGATCACTACATAGAAGGCGATATAGACACTAATTGTGCGTGAGGGAAGTAGAGTAAATAAATGAATGCTTGTGCTTTCTTGCACGCTGAAGTGTGTGCTGCAGAACTAACGTGAGCATCCCTGGGGAAGGCGTCTGGTGACACTAAGCCACCAACGCCACGATGCGAACTTCCACAAATTTAGCAGTCCCACAGCATCTAGGACATTGTTGTTGATTCTATTCACTAAAGGCCAGTTCGCTGCAACAAAGGGATTTCAAGTATTGTGTCTCAACGAAGCTAGTGGGAAAGAGGCCTACACGTTACTCATATCCCTTAAGGTAGCTACTAGGGCAAAGGTGTACATGTTATTAATTCCACCTTCATTTCTCGCACCACGATTTACCTTAGGAGCGCACGAGAGGGGACGCCTTTGTCGTACACAAGGGTTTTGGATCAATATTCTTGGAGGATCAGGTTTCTGGTAATTGTTTTTCTGTCACGGAAACTGTACGAAGATCTTTACAGCGAAGGGCAGATTCGAAGCTGAGCGCGTTAAAATTGCGGAAGACACATATCGTATCCATTTAGGTTCCGTAGTTTTGGAAAAAGACACAGAAGAACATTTCGCGGGGTGAGTTTAAGCTTACAAGAATTAGGCAACCCCACTCCATGGTGTTGAACGTGCCCACGGGCTATTGCAAAACTACTGCAGCGCAAGTAGTACAGCACCCGGCTCCGCACAGACACGTTGACAGCCACGTGTCTGGCAAATGTAACCCAAGTGCAGAGAAGCATTCCGTTCGTCTCTTACAGCGTGCTGCGCAGTTTGGAATATTTTTTAAATTTAGGGAAACGTGTTAGATCACGCTCTGAGCCACGTGCACGGGCCAGCCGGTGTGGGAGGGGAGTTTAGTAAATTCTCTGCGATTCCTACACACGAACTCGGACTTTTCCAAGAATTTTCTGGAAAGGATGCTCTGCGTCGCCGAGTTGGCCGTTGACACGTTGATGCTGGATCAGAAGGCGAACTGCGTAGACGGCGTTCAAAAATTGAGTGCTGTCCATGTAGACACTCTAACCGCGTATTTGTGGCCCACATTCCGTATTAATGGGCGCTGCGCGTATATATCTTCTTTGTCTTTGAACGTTTCACAATTTTCGTACCAAGCGGAGACACCTTGACACCGTTACACTTCACGTATGACTCGCTGTCGTCCTGTGCACGCTTCCTGATTAGCTGTGCTCCCACAAGTGGACCCCTCCATGCGTATTTGTGTACATAATCGCATAATTGAACGTTTTGTCTCTGCGGCGTGGGTCCAAGTAGACGCCTTCTCCTTGATAGCAAGTGAGAGTACGATCCGTATTTGTGTACATAGTCGCATAATTGTACGTTGTGTCTGTGCGGCGGGGGTCGAAGTACACGCCTTTTCTTTCTTAGTAGCATGTAAATCCCTCACAGGACGGATTAACTTATCCAGTTTCCCAGAAAAATGTTTCTGCGTGTATCCCAGAGGAAGCGCAGTCCCTGCGGGTGAAGTGAGCAGCTGGTGTTTCGTAAAGGTAACCCCAAACTTCTCCGTGTGTGATGTTCAGTCAGGCGGAGGGCGCTGGTGAGAGCTAATACTTTACAAAATAACGCCCCCGCGTACCTAGAGAAAACGTCAGCTTGCTACGAATGGGTAATGGGCCCTCTCGAAAATTATAAATGTTATTCGAGCAACGCATTTACGTACATTGTAAAGTGCTGCTGTACACGAAACATGTAGCGACGCGTCCTATTGACAACGCAGGAGGCAGCCGTCGATTACACAGCTGCGCGCGTCCTGTTGCTTAAGTGGTAATTACTGGTGTTGCTTCTGCCGTTTTTGTACTGCTGCTGTTGCCGATGCCTTGGACGAGGCTGTAGCAGCCGCTGCTGGAAGTGTATATGCCCGGTTCGTACAGCTGGCGCGGCTGCTGGCACTAGTACAATTGTTGATGCTGATACAGGAATCGTGTGTGCGGAAATCCAGTCACGCCTCCAGCTTGGAGCTCTTGTGCCAAACCGTACTGCTCTCCCGGAGCTGACCACAAACGTTTCTGCATTGAAAAGAGCCCCTGCTGTTCGAACCAGACTGCGGAGACTCCTCCGCCGTCATCCTGTGCAGGCGATGCTACAAGTGAAGCATTATTTGCCGGTAGTTCGGATTTCCAGACTGAAGTACTACCGTCAGTTGACGTGTCCGCCTCCGCTAGTGCGTGAAACCAGTTTAGCTGTGTATCTCCATAGGCCGTAGGTGGAAAACATTCTTCACTAGAAACTGTCTCCTTGAGAGTTCGAGCCCGAATTGAGTAGCAGCAGACACTGTTCCATTTAAATTCACTAATGCTGTCTGGAGCGCATATTAGCGCAGTGGATGACGCATGCAGCAGGTGTAGGTAGTTCCGTCTATGTCGCGCCAAGGACGCTGGATCCTCTCTCACTATGGTGCACGTGAAAAGCACCTTCAAGGGTGCCCAACTTCCCCCACGTGTCAGTCTTCGAACGTGGTTAACGGCCTGTTTCCTCGCGCGATGATGCTGGAAGATAGTTCACCAAGATCGTACTCCCGCCGTTCAGGCGCCAACGTGCAGTAGATTTAGGTATCTTTGGACACCCGAGAAAGACTTCCACCACTTGACTTTCCCTAGCGAAATGGACAAACACTTGAAACACCCATGGAAACAACGTTATCCTTACAGGGGTAAACACACAAAGCAGGCACAGGTATACTTCCGTGTAGTTGTACACGATGGAGGACGACTGTCACAATCGCGTTAATCAAGTTATCTTCTAAATGGAAGCAAGCGACGATGTACTTGGCCCACATGGTGTCCGACGTTCGCGAATTTGCCACGACCGCATCGGACAGGATGTCTTTTTTGTGACACCATTTGACCCCAGGAAGTCAGGCACTTGGCACGTCTTAAAAAACGAAGTCGAATTTAGCTGCGAAAAATTTGAGGCTGTAAACACGTCGGTGTGATACTACGCTTTACCTGAGACGCTAAGGGACAATTCGAGTAGCACATCCTACAGGATATTACACCAAAGAAGTCCGATCACATGCGTACAATCCCGGGTGCGGACGCGATTGTCACCACCAACATTGACGGCAACATCACCACGACGAAATAGAGATACGGCTGTCGAAGCCGCCCTATACGGACTGGCGGGGAAATAAAAACAGATGTTTGTCTGCTGTATCCGTCAAGATCACACCAGCCATTACTGCGGACGAGGTTGGATTATAGACATTCAGTACACGTGTATGTGTACAGATTTACACAGACGAAGTCAGGAAACGATTTTGCAGACAGACTGCGAACACACGTATGTGTAAATATGTAAGAGCATGAGTGTACGTATGGATGTATGGATGTATGGATGCATGTGTAAGACCTTCTTTATGTATGTACATGCATACATACACCCTATAAAATGTGCATCGCACACGGAAAACTCTCTACTTTTCATATCCGCGGACACCCGTACGTGCTATTAAGATATTTGTCCACCATGGCTGACATCGATGCACGTTTTTTTCCGTTGCTTACGTAGGAAAGGGAAATCTGCGTTGATGATGCCCGTCCACGCACATAGATAGGTGGAGAGTCTCTATGAGTGTGGACACAGGCAGGTGGGTACTATATATGGATGTGTAGTTAGTCTACAAACATGTGTAAGTACGACTCTACAATATGGGGAGCTCTATTAGTACGCATTCACTGGTACGCACTCACGGTTGCTGACTGCGAGCCCCTCGAAACCAGTGTCTCTACTACCAGGAGTTGTTCTGCAACAGCTGGTGCTGCAGTTGCTACTTTACTGTGCCCGCCGCTGCTACTGGCATTTTGCTGCTGTTCCCTCTTGTCTGTCGCTGCGTTGCTGCTGTTGCGGCAGCTCGTGGTTGCTTCAGAGTCCCTGCTGGTGGCCCTCTTGCACGCCGCTGGAGCTGCTCATGCCCGTCTGCTGGTGCGGCCTCTTTCAGTCTTGCTGGGTTCCTTGTGAAGCTGCGGCTTGCTGCCTCTCGCTCAGGATGCTCTTTTTACGTTTTAGCAGCTGAAAGAGATCTTCAGACAGCATGTGTACCGCAAAAAGGTGGAAATGAACTGACTGTCTGTCTGTCTTCCTTTCTGGTGTTCCGTGATTCCGTTGCTGTTTCATGGCCATCCTTCTCTCGCCTTGCATGCAGCCATTGCTTGACTCCAGCTGCAACTGCTGCCTCTCTCCCGCTGGTTTCACCCTACCACAGAAGAGCCGTCAATGCTGTCACGTGCGGCTGAAGTACTCTGTATTCTCGTTCCCCGCTCCCTTTTGCTCAGACAGGGTTTTTTTGTGTCACCACTAGTTTTACGCCGTTGTTTGAGTAGGGAGAACAACACAGTAGGTCGGCGGTTCTTACTCAAGGTTCCGCTCTGCAGAGACTGCGACTGATTCGTGCTCTGGCCCTTCTCAAGCACACGAGACGTACGCACCTTCGCCCGTTTTTCATTCGCCTTTCTCTTCCGTGTCCGCGTCGCGTGTGTGGAAAGAAACACGAAGATCTTGCAGAATGCGGTATTCTTTTCCGTCGACTCTCACTAAAAAGTCAAAAGAAAGGGATATTTTGGATTTCGCCTGCATGCTTCTTTCATTCGTCCCATCCTCGTACCCGCGTCACACGTGGCGTTGTTTCGCGTAGGGTAGAGGCACTGTGGATGTAGCCTGCTGTCGCGGCCGCATCCGCCATCGCTTTCCCTTTCCGTTTGCTACCGAAGGGGGTGAGCAACCTCCTTTCTTCCAGCTGTCGTCTCACCAGGTTGACCTGTACACCTGAAACGTCACAACATTGAGCGCACATATTATCCGCCACAGAAAGTGTGTGGAACTTTTGTCTTTGTTCGTCGCCGTATAAGTGCCAGTGCCTCCCACCCGTCAATGTCCAAGCGCGATGTAAGTCAGCCTCGAAAGAAATTCTGTGCTCTTTTCCCCTCTGTTAAAAAGCGACAGAGTCTTTTTGTTCTGAGAGTGGTGGTTCCGTCCTGTCGAACGGACGTGCGTCTTTCACATAGAGTTGATGTACGACTGCGTGTGCGGGGTCCGTTGCTTGTTCGTCGCCTTGCTTTGTTTTCTGTTACATACCAGGTATCCTAGGACTCCAGTATGCCCGGACAGTTGCGCACTTGGGGAAGTGAAAATCTTGGTTCTGCACCGTGCCACCACTTCTCTCTTGGCCTTGCGGCAGAAAATTAACTGTTCCTGCAGCGTCCCCCGCATTTGGCGTGGGAAAGTTTGCTTTCCTGGGCACAATATGACTCGTTTTTCGCGGTACTTGTCCCTGGACCACCACATTGGCTCTTCCGAACACCGCATTCCCAGTGAACGTACACCGCGTTGGTTTTGCGGAGGACGCACCCGATGGCTGTATGCTGCACGTCGCGTTTACCGTCATCGAAATAGAGCCGTAGTTGGTGTTGTTTCCGTCTTCTCCTGTGTTTATCTCCTTTTACAGTGAATGCTTACCGCGTAGCGTGTGTGGAAAACCAGCCCAGGTACACGTACACACTCATTTTGCGCTCCGAGCTTGTTCGACCTCCGATGTAAATACTGATGAGCGGTGTCCGTACACCCCATGCGTCAAGCGGATGTACGCCGCACGGCGTCTGACTGATGTGCTGGCGCCTGCGAGGAGGATGACGTCCCGAGAACTGGTCAGGAAAACACCGTTTTCGGCGGCGTTAAATTGCTCTTTTCCAGTTTACCACCCGCCTTCTGCGACGGCTTATTCACCCGCGCTCTACTCAATGTACCTACTCCGTGGTAGACAATCTTTACTTCTGGTGATGTGTACTGTATGCAGCACGCCTGCATCTGAACTATTCGGGTGCATGTGTGCGTAGTAGTGATTTTTTTAAGCAGTCCACCCGTATGACCTCTGCAGACTGCCGAACAAAGACGTGCGTCGGAGGTGTCTACACAACACCGCGCGGTTCCCTTTATGTACACCCCGTCTAGAGGTGTCTACTGCGTGGGAAGTCACTGCGCTTGCTCTTTCATGCGTCGTGAGGACTGGTGGCTGCGGTGGACTGCAGACGCTTTTTGGCAAGTTGTCGGAAATTTTTTTGTCCCTTAATGACTTTTGCCGGTCGCATGTTTCGCCCGCTCGATCCCAGTCGTGTTTCTTTCCTTTCCTCGTCCTTATTCTGGACGCGGCGCGCTTTTTCCCTGATCTTCGTGCGTGGAAGTGGTCGCGTGTGTCGACCCCGTGAAAGTGACGTCGTGCTTTCACTTTCCTGTGTCAAAGCCTCGCTTAAAATACAGAAAAATTTACCGTACACCAAGGTGAAGCACTCGGATATTGTTTCTCTCTTCGCTGAACATGTCGTAGTCTTGTCTGCAGGATGAGTACTCACACTTACTAGAGTGTGTTTCTGGTACTGCGTAGACAGGCGACATGACTGTGACGGCAGTGTCTCTCGTTTAAAATTGGCGTCCACCATCTTTTCTTGGGAACTCAGCTGCAGCAGTTCTCATTTCCCATATCCACTCCTGCTGTGCTTTGTAGGTTATCCACAGATGAAAAAGTGAGTAGTACACGCATCTTGTAGTTTACTAGCGTTTTGACATTCCCAGGGGAACGTCCTTGCCCCACTGCGACATTTGCACGTCTTGGGGTATATATGGCTCTTCTGTAGTGAAGGCCGTTCTCGTACTGAAGAGGATATGACACTCAAAGAAAACTGTCACACTGATTCATCTTCGGGGCAGGCTGTTCAGTCCACTAGTCGATGCTCGTAACGCTGAGTGTAGTGGGAAGTCGTTTTCTCGGCCACCAGCGACGTCGACAGTTATACTTTCTGGTCAGTTGCCGACTCGACTCATTCCTCTACAAAAGCCACTTCTAGAAAAAAACGCAGAGAATGCGCGCCTTCCCCGACACGTGCGCCAGTGAAGCGCCACTTGCTCCTGGAGCTGTTCCTGCTGCTGCTGCCGATGCTGTTCCCGAACCCTGGTAAGGGTAGTGCTGCTGTGGCTATTCCTGCCCAACCAGGAAGCTGCTGCTGCTGCTTTTGCCGCCCAGAGGGTTTTACAGACATCCGCGTGCAAGTCCTCCAGACGCAGCATTCCCCGCAGAGGCAACAGCAGACGCAACGGGGCAGCAGCAGCAACAGCAAGAGCCGCAAGACGCCGACATGTAGCACAGCCTGGTGCAGGAGTTGCGGCAGCACGACGTTGGCAGCGCAGCAGCAGAACATCAAAAGATTAAGTAGACTTGTGCAAAGATATCAGGGTGGGGCTCCGCGGCAGCTGTAACAGAGCAGCGCACAGAAGCAGAAGCAGCACCAGCAGGAGCAGCAAAAAAATACTACTGTTCTGACTCATGGAGAGCGACGGGGCCCTGACGCCGCAGCACCAGTTGCTGCCGGCTCGCCTGGAGGGGCCTCGCTGCATTCCTTCTACTGATACTGCAGCGTCGCAGTTTCCTCCTTCTCCGTCTTCAGCGGTGGACAATTTTGCCGGTGCTGCTCCTCCAGCTGGTGCTGCGTTCCCAGCAGCTGTCGCCTTTGTGGGTGAACGAGGTTTTCCGCTGCTTCGCTTCAGACAGCGGCCATCGCACGTGCAGCCGCAGCAGCAGCAGCCACAGCAGCAGCAGCGTGGGGAGGGGGAGGAGGACGAGAAGCTGCAGAGAGCACATCAGCGGGACGAAAGAGACGGAAGCGGCAGCAGAAGGACGAGGGGGGGAACGGAACAGCAGAACAACCTGGGAGAAAACATTCTACGAGACGACGTGCTGCCCTGCGGAGAAGCGCTGGCTGCTGCGGTTGTTGATCCACTACACAGCAGCAGCAGAAGCGAGGGGGGGGTGGGGAAGACTGCAGGAGCCGCAGCGCAGAGTAATGGTGAGGAAACAGGAAGGTCGTTGCGCGAGGTGTGGGTGTTGCGCTCCGTGGAGAAAGATGGAGCTGCAGCAGCAACAGCAGATGCGTTCCCGACTTCACACGTCCCTTTCGAATACTCTGCCTCGGCTGTTGCTGCGTTGCAGGAAATTGTCCCTGCTTCACACGTGGAGAGCAGCAACGGCAAAAGCAGCAGCAGAAACAGCAGCGGCGAACGCAGCGAAAGCAGCAGCAGGTGCAGCAGCAGCAGCAGGAAGAAGAAAGTGGTACTCCACCGGCCGCTGCAGAGGTGGAAAGAAACAACTTTTATGTCTGAGGGAGGCAGAGAGGGCGAGCCGTGGATACAGCAGCAGCAGCAGGAGGAACAGGTGAAGCAACAGCCGCAGGAGCAGGAGGACAAAGCGTCGCAGCAGCAGCAGGAGTCGGACCAGCAGCTACAGCAGGAGGAAGATGTAGAGGAGAAGAAGGAGGAGGAGCAGCAGCAGCAAGAAGAAGAAGATCATGAAGAGCGGCTGCGTGTGTGGGGCTGTGGACTTCGTGCTGCTTCTTCTTCATTCCCACAGCGGGCCGTGGATACTGCTGCCGACTTCTTCATTTTCAGCGACGGAGAAGGACTACGTTGCGTGTTCCTGCCCGGTAGTAGCAGCAGCTCGTGCCGCTCCTCTTACCTGCGAGGCTGCGCGGTAAGAAGAGATAGAGAGAAAATGCGCTGCAGCAACTACGCGAAAAGGACAGCAGGAGAAGGAGCAGCAGCAGCAACAACAGATCCAGCAGCACGTGGGCTGCAACAGCAGCAGCTGCACGGGGAATGGCGACGGAATGAAAGGAAAGTAGCAGCCACTGCAACAGCTGCAGCACCAGTCGCAGCAGTAGTAGCAGTAGCAGCTGCAGCAACTGGAAAGGTCATCAGCAGCAAATTCAACAGGAACACATCGGTCGCCTTAATTTTTTAGAACTCGCCGCATTCTGCGTCTTGTCGTCTCTTCATATGTTTGTACATATCTCTGCTTCTATCTATACCCGTATACATACGTCTTTACATATCTATATATATTATAATATATATAATATTATATATATATATATGTATACATATTACATATATATGTATGCGTGTATACGTATATGTGTACAACAAAAGTACACGTATGTATATATATATAGGCACGCACATAATCTCACATATGCGTATATGCATATGTATATGTGTATAACAGCATAACAGTAATTATATGCATATATACGTAAGCATTTGTTTTCATGTATATGTATTAGATATATGTGTACGTGGATATATGTATGTGTGTATGTCTGAATAGAGTTACTGCGGGGTTGACGTTTGCGGATGTTATAAAAACGCTGTTCTCTGTGCTTGTCCTTTTGGAAAGCATGTTAACTTTCGTCTCTCTTCACACGAGTTGTTCTTCCACTTGTATCCTCCCATTCCTGTCTATATTGTTGTACTCCTACAACAATATCCAATATATATATATTTGTATGTGTGCATTCTCACGTTGTCTTCATTCGTTTTCTCTTCCTCCCTTTGTGTGTACGCGCCGTGCAGTGTATATTTTTGTCTCTTTCTGTATATTCATACATCTATGTATGGCTGTGCGTGGATTCCTCTTTTGTTCCTTTCTTTTTTTCCTTACCTCGAATTTATATATTTGGCACATACACACGCGCATGCGCGCATATATAGAAATGTCTGTCTCCGTATGGCGTCGTCTTCTCCTCTCTACTGTATATTACAGTATTGCACGTGTGCCCACTTATACCCGTTGGTTCGCTTACGTATGTGAATATCCTCCACTATATGTGTATCTTCTATCGCTGCTCATCTATATATAAATATGTTTTACCGGCGCTAGGGAACGCCAACTCTATACTGTCTATATTATATGTAGTGCTGTTGCAGGATGTCATGAACGCCGCCAAGGTCGTTGAGTGTGTAGGTGAGAATACTTTGAAAGAGAGAGAACTCTTCCGGCGTGTATCGCTGATGGCTCGGGTTTACTTTCTTCACCGGTGTGACGGACGTGTCTGCCGTTCTGCTGCTGTTCTTCTTGGCAGATATCACTGCCCTCGCCCTCGCCCCCGCCCCGTACGGCGGCGCTGCTGCAGCAACAGCAGCAGGAGGCGGACACACGCCTGGCCGTCCGCGAGAGCAGCGCCGACAGCAGCAGGAGCAGCAGGAGACGAAGAATCGTCTCTGTGGCGGTCAACAAAGAGAAGCCGCAGTTTCTGTTAGTCGTAGACTCGAATAATTTGGTGGGAGTGTACAAGTTGCCTCAGACCTGCTGCGTCTCCTCCCTCGCCCTTTCCACCCGCGCCGGCAGCAGCAGCACGGCCGAGAGAGGCCGCGCATTCCGCGTTGCCGCCGCGGAAGAAGAAGAAGAAGCGGTCGTCGGACAGCCATTTCTGCTGCTGCAGCTGCCGTCTGCTCCGGCCTCGTCCGCTGCCGTGGGTCCAGCGGCGCTGTGGGTCCCGATGTTTCCTCTCGCTCTTCCCTCTCCGCCACGGCCTTCCTCCCCGCACGCAGCAGCAGCAGCAGGAGAAGGACGTGCACCAGCAGCAGCAGGAGGGGGTCATCACGCAGCAGCAGCAGTCGTAGCGGAACAAGCAGCAGCAGCAGCAGGGCAAGCAGCAGCAGCAGCGGACCGGGTGAGTAGTTTCTTGACGGTAGAACCGTCTCGAGTGGTCCTGTGGAGTTTGCCGCTTCTTCGGAGTTTTTCCTTCGCGACCCACGGGACGACCTCGCAGTCGATCTTGGTGAGGAACGGAACACGCTGCTTCTCGCACTGTCCGCGGCAGGGGCGGAAAAGGGGGGGCAGCGGGTGGGCGGAAGAAGAAGAAAGGAAAGGACAGCTATGCTTCGCTTTTCGGTGGAGAAGTGTGTTACGGAAGCTTGACTATTATAGTGTGAGGATCTCGTGTGAGTATCTCGTGTGAGTATCTCTTGTTTTCCCCCCTTCCTTTTCTTCGTCTTTTTCTTCTCTATCGCGAAAGTGTCGTTCTCTCACTTTCCCTAGAAGGGCAGCAGTGTTCATATGTATGTACGTATGTGCGTGTGCGCGTGTGTGCGTGGGTATATATGTGTATCTGTCTATACGTCGTCCCTATTCATGCTCTTCTCTGGTCTGTTCTTCTTTTTCGTTTTCTTCTGCGCATATGCGTCTCTTTCTGTGTCTCTCTGTGTGTGTCTGTCTCTTGCTGCTGTCTTTTCTCCTGGCTGGCCTGTCTGACCCACCTGGGTCGCCAGGATTTCTTCTCCGTCTTCCTCTCTTCGTTTCGTTTCCCCGTTTTCCGGTTCTTCAGCCTCGTCTTCCCCCCCTCTGTTTTCTCGCCCTTCCTCGCCTTTTCTCATCCGCCCCCTCCTTCGTCCTCCTCATTTTCGGTCTCTTTTCGTCTTTCTGAATGCCGGTGTTTTGCATCGTTTGCGACCCCAATCGTTTCCTGCGTTCCTGCCAGCCTCCCTCCGGGCATGTTTCTAGCATGTGTTCCTCCTCCACATTTACTTCTTCCCAGAGACGTGCACGTGTATATATATACATGTGTGTGTAGACTGAAGGACGGAGAAAGGGGGAAGCCGGGCACGCGTATATATCTATCTCCCTCTGTCTATATATATATATATATGTGTAGACTGAAGGACGGAGAAAGGGAAGCCCGGCACGCGTATATATCTATCTCCCTCTGTCTCTCTCTCTCTCTATATATATATGTGTAGATTGAATGACAGAGAAAGGGAAGCCGGGCACGCGTATATATCTATGTCCCTCTGTCTAATATATGTGTGTGGACTGCAAGACAGAGAAAGATAGGTGCGTGCATGTATATATCTGTCTCTCAGTCTCTCTATTTACATACATGCGCACATATATATATGTGGATTTGTGTGGACTACCAGGAGCTGCTGGGTTGATCAATTTCCATAAATGCGTGACCCGACGGTCACGCGAGAACCTGCTTGCCACTTCTTCTCTACGAATGTGTCCGTTTCTCTCTTTTTCGTTGCTGTCTGCCGGTCTTCTCTTCCGTCCTCTTCCTTTCCATTTTCCGTCCCCTCTTTCTGTAAATTCTCCTCTGTTCATATGTGACACACGCAGGGTCCATCAATTATAAATATACACATGTGTATGAGTTTATGCGCACCTGTCTCTTTGCCTATTCACTGCTTTCTGTCTGCGGCTGTCTCTCTGTGTCTCTGTAGCATATTTGTGTGTCTTTCTTCGGGTTTTCCCCGTCGCTTCTTCTTCTCCGTGTCTCGTTCGTTGTCTGGATTCGTTCTTTCGTCGCCTCTCTTTCGTGTTTCCGTCCCTTCCTCTTCTCGTCTTGCCCGTCTCTTCTTCGTGACTTCGAGTTTACGACACATGTGTGTGTATGTGTGTGTGGGTATGTGTGGCTGTCTCTGCGTCACACTTTGCATGACCGTTTTAGTCCCCGCAGCCGACGTATTCTTTTCGGTCCCCAAAGCGACAACAAACACATCTTTCTTCTTCTTTTCTTCCCGCTCTCTTCTTCTGGCGATGCGCTGCTGTCGCAGGCCGATGAGTCGGTGCTGCGCTGCTGCGGCTGCGTTCTTCCCCTTCACGAGGCCCTCTTCTACGTCACCCAGCAGCAGCAGCAACGCCTGACGCAGCAGCAGCAGCAACGCCTGACGCAGCACCAGCAGGAAGAGCAGCAAGCCGGGAAGCAGCAGGAGGAAACTGCTGTGGTCCACGCGGTGACGTGCTGCTCGTTTCCTGCGTTGATTTTCGTCGCCTTGAAAAACTGCGTTCTCACTTGCTGGCTCCCATATGTAAGCCGTGTCCGTCAATCGTTCGTTTCTCCTTCGCGACCTCCTTTACAGCAGATGGCGACCCCGCGCGCCAGCCTCTCTTATTCTCTCGCCTTGCCTCTGTCTATCCTGCGCTTCTCGCTTCACCCATGTATGTATATGTGTGAATTCGGATACGGATATTTATGTATGTATATGTGTGCACATATGTGTATGCATATATGTATATGCAGAGGCATTACATATATATATTGCTTATACGTATATGCATATATATGTATGTATGTATACTTGTGTATGTGGATGTGTTACACATAAATATGTATATACGTATGTAGTTATACCTGTGTACATAAAAGTATACATCATATAGGTATGTATGTATATAGGTATGCATGTATATAGGTATGTGTATCTATGTGTGTATATGTGCGTATACGCGGATGTATAAATATGTATACGGATATATTTATGTCTTCTCCTCTTTTGTTCTGTCATCCCCTTTTTCTTCTCTTCTCTCTTTCGCTCTTTTTTTTCGTCTCTTTCTTGCTCGTGTCTTCCTTTCTCTCCCTCTGTCTCTCCGTGTATATATGTATATGTTGTAGACATTCTCCGTGGTGGACAAGCTGAGTTCACGTCTACGTGTAGATATGCGACTCTCTCCACATATGACTGTATTCCTCTTCGTCTTCTTTCCCCTATTCTAAATGCGTGTAGCTGTTTTATATATATGTCCACGTCACTTACTCCTCCACTTTCCTTTCTCTCTTCCTATTTGCGGGACGATTTCGTTTTCCTGCTGCTGCTGCGTTTTCCTGCTGCTGCTGCTGCGTTTCCTGCTGCTGCTGCGTTTCTTTGAACAGAGAGCGAAGAAGGACGGAAAGCTGCGGGCGCATCTCTGCTGGGCGCAGCAAATTTCTTCCACATTTTCTCCTTTTCCTTCTTCTTCATTTGCTGCTGCTCCTGATGCTACTGCTGCTGCATTTGCCCAACAGCCACAACCCCCCCCTTCTTACTCGTCTTTCTTTCCATCTGCTGCTGCTGCTGCGGACGATCGCTTCCGCACTGCTGCAACTGGGGCAGCTGCAACTGGTGCTGCTGCTGTTGCTGAATCGCCATTTTCGCTGCTTCGCGCTGCAGCTGCTGCCAGCGGGGGCTCCTGCGATGCTGCCGCAGATCCGTTCGGCAGATTTCTGCTGAAGGAGCTGCAGCAGCAGCGACAAGGCGAGAAGCAAGAGAGGCAGCGGGAGCAGCAGCAGGAGCAGCAAGAGGAGAAGCAAGAGAAACGGCAGGAGCAGGAGGGGGAGAAGCAAGAGCAACAGCCGCGGGAGCAGCAAGCGGAGGAGCTAGGGGAACAGCAAAAGCAGCAGGAGCAGCAAGGGGAGAAGGGAGGGAAACAGCAACAGCAGCAGGACGGAGAAGAGAGAAGAGAAGATAGAGAAGAAGAGAGAAGAGCCGCGGATGTAGACCCGGGGAAGGAGAGCAGCAGCCGCCGCAGCAGCGTCACCGCGGACGTAGGTATGTTGCCGCGTTCTACGAAGGACTGCAGCAGCAGCGGCAGCAGGTACAGATGCGGCAGCAGCAACAGCACGCGTAGTAGCGAGGGCAGTAGCAGATACAGCAGCAGCAGATACGGCAGCAGATTCAGCATCGACCAAGTGGCGGTAGACGAGGAGATTTCGTCTCTGCATGTGCTGCACGCCGAATTGTACGAGGACGAAGGCGAGCAGCAGCAGCAGCAGGAGCTGCAGGAGCAGCAGGAGAGATCAAAGGGGCCTCGGAGAGTAAGTAACATTGCGTCTTCTCTCCGGCGAAATTTTGCTGCGTCCCCCTTCCCTGCCGCTGCTGCCGCTGCTTCTTCTTTCGCATCTCCCTCTGCTGCTGCTGCCATTGAAGCAAGCGATGGAGGAGGACGTGGTGGGGCAGCACCAGCAGCAGGACAGCGGTGGAGGATTTTGCTGCTGGTAGGCTTCAGGAACAACTGCTGCTTGCGCGTGCTGTCGGTTCTGCTGCTGCCTTCTCCTGCTGATGCACCTTCTTCGTTCTCTTCTTCTCCTTTCACATGCACTTCTCTCTCCTCTTCTGAGCCGCCTTCTCGCGGTTGGCTAGCAGTAGGGACGGCACCAAGAACAGCAGCTCCGACGTACTTGTTTGATTTTTTTTCTCCTTCGCTTCTTCCGGCTGCTGCTCCTCATCCTCCTCCTCCGGCTGTCCCTGCTGCCACAGCTGCTAGCCGTCTCGCAGCTGCTGCTGCTGCCGCGTACGACCTCGCACACCAGCAGCAGGAGCAGCAGCAGCGGCAGCAGCGGCGGAGTACGCAGCAACAGCAGCTGCGGATGAAAAGCGGCATAGAAGCTTGCCTTCAGACGCTGCTGCTGCGGGCGACGGCTTCCTCCGTCACCCCACTACTGCTGCAACACCAGCAGCAGCAACAGCAGCAGGAGGAGCAGCAGCAGGGGCAGCAACAGCAGCAGGAAGAGCAACAGCAGCAGGAGAAGCAACAGCAGCAGGAGGAGCAAGCGGAGCAGAAACAGACGCCGCGAGTGCTTGTGCGCATAAGTGAGGACGGGCGTCATGTTTTACTTGCCGTTACAACGAATAAAAGCGGCATGAACAGCGAGGAGAACAGCAGCAGCGGAAGCGGCAGTGAAAGTGGGTATTTGGCGGAGCAGAAAGATGCAGCAGGCGGGCAAGCCCTGCAGCAGCAGCAGCATCAGCAGGGAACAGCAACATCCGAGTTGTCTTCGCTTTCGTTTTGCCTGCTGCAGTTCAACAAGGAGGGCGTGCTACAGCATCTTTCTCAGACAAGCTGCCACAGCAGCAGCAACAGCAGCAACAGGAGGACCAGCAGCGACAGCAGCAGCAGCAACAGCAGCGGCGACGACCCGAGTGACAGTACGGGTGGTGATGGCGGCGCAAGCCTTGCTGCTGCTTGTTCTTCTTCGGCTCTGCCTTTTCCTGCGGCTCTGCTGCTGCCTGCGCCACCTTCTCTGTGCAACGTCTCTCCGCTGATATCTACTGCGACAGTGCTGCCTGTTTGCCCAGGGCAGGAGCAGCAGCAGGAAGAGGAAGAAGGCGATGCAGCAGCAGCAGCAGCGACAACCGCAGGAGGCAGCGCCATTGCAGACAGCCGCAACACGAGCGGGAAGAGAAGCAGCAGCAGAAGCAGCAGCAGCCACAGGAGGAGCAGCAGGAGCAGCGGTTGCTGCGCGGGGCAGCAGACTGCTGGCGGTGAGGCAGGGTTGGTGCTGCAGTATTTCTCCATTGCAGAAGCGGCGAAGAGAAGCAGCAGCCGCGAGACAAGTGGCCAGAGCAGCAGCAGCAGCGAGAGCCCCGCCAGCAAACCGAAAGAAATTTTGCGGAGACACGTGCTGCGCGTGCCGCAGCACCTGCATGCGCTGCCGTTGCTGCAGTGGCTTCCCATTCACTTCCCTTTTTCCACGTCCTTCTCGCCAGCAGCAGCAGCAACAACTGCCACACGAGCGACAGCAGGAGCTGCAGAAGATGCAGCAGCTGCAGAAGATGCAGTAGCTGCAGAAGGAGCAGCAGCTGCAGAAAAAACTGCGCCGGCAGCTGCGCTGCCTCCGGTGGCGTGGGCAGCAGCAGGACGCACAGAAGCAGCAGCCTCTGCGGCAGCAACCGCAGCAACGACGGCAGCAACAGCGTCAGCCTCAGCAGAAGAACGAGCAATTTTGGCAACAGCAACAGCAGTGCTAACGCTCGAACAGGCTTCGCTGAGTAGCACTACTGTTGCTGAAGCAGGGGAAGAAAACGAAGAAGCTGCTTTATCTTCTTCAACAGCGAAGGAACCAGCAAAGCTGCAGCAGCAGCAGCAGGGACAGGGGCAGCAGAAGGTGCAGCAGCAACAGGAGGAAGAAGAAAAGGACAAGAATCGCCAACAGGAGCAGCAACAGGGACAGGAGGAAGAGGAAGAGAAGCAGCAGGTGCTGCAGTGGGAGAAGGAAAAAGCGCAGCAAAAGGTAAAACAGCAGGATGACGGACAAGAGCAGCTGCAGCGAGGGGAGCAGCAGCAGCAGATGGTGCGACCACCCGAGAAGCGGCAGGAGCAGCAGCAGAGGCGGCAGCAGCAGGAGGAACAACACCAACAGCAAAGGCTGACGCAGCAGAAGAAGCAGCAGGAGGAGCAGGAGGGGCAGCAGGAGGAGCAGCAGGAGGAGCAACAACAGGAGCAAAGGCTGCAGCAGCAGGACAAGCAGCAACAGCAGAAGCAGGAGGGGCAACAGGAGGAGCAGCAGGAGGAGCAGTTGCAGGAAGAGCAACAGCAGCTAGAGCAGGAGAACGTGCGGCAGCAGAAGAACCAACAGCAGCAGCCGAAGGCGCAGCAGGAATGGGGGCAGCATCACCGGGAGGAGAAGGAGCACCAGAAACTGCCGCAGCAAATGGAGGGACAGCAGGTGCTGCTGCAGCAGATCACGGAGCAGCAGAGGAAGCAGGAGGAACAAGCAAAGGACGATCCTCAGCAGACGGAAGAGCAGCAGGTGCTGCTGCAGCAGGTAGTGGAGCAACAGAGGCTACAGGAGGAAGAAGCGAAGAACCAGCCGCAGCAGCAGGTGCAACATAGTGAACAAAAACTACAGCAGGACGCGCCGCTGTACCAGTACCAGGAGCCGAAGCTGCAGCAGCAGAGGGTGCAGCAGCAGAGGGAGCAGCAGCAGCAGGCGAAGGCACAGGAGGAGGGGCAGCAGCAGCTGCAGCCGCAGGAGGAGGGGCAGCAGCAACTGCAGCCGCAGGAGAGACAGCGGCAGCAGGTGCAACAGCAACAGCCAGAACTGCAGGAGCGGGGGCTACGGCAGAAGGAGGACAACGTGAAGCGGAAGCAGCAGAAGGACCAGCAGTGCCGGGAAGAGAACGGAGAGCTGAAGCAGGGGGACGGACGACGGCAGGTGGAGTCGCAGCTGCAAGGCCTAGGGCAGCAACACCAAATGCAGCAGCAGGTACTGGGGCAGCCGGAGGAGGAGAAGCAGCGGCAGGAGGAGGAGGAGCAGCAGCAGCAAGAGGAGGAGGGGCAGCTGCAGCAGCAGCAGGAACAACAGCAGCAGGCGCCTCAAGGGCAGCTGCAGGAGCAGCAGCACAAGGAGCAGCAGCACCAGGAGCAGCAGCCGCAACAGCGGGCGCTGCAGCAGCAACAGCAGGCGCTGCAGCAGCAACAGGAGGAGCAGCAGGAGCTGCAGGAGCAGGAGGACCAGCAGGAGCTGCAGCAGCAGGGGCAGCAACGGCAGCTGCAGGAGCTGCAGGAACAGGAGCAGCAGCCGCTGGAGCAGGAGCAGCAGCAGCAGCTGGAGCAGGTGCAGCAGCAGCAGCAGCAGGAGCAGCAGCAGCAGGTGGAACAGCAGCAGCAGATGGAGCAGCAGCAGCAGGTGGAGCAGCAGCAACAGGTGGAGCGGCAGCAGCAGGTGGAGCGGCAGCAGCAGGTGGAGCAGCAGCAGGAGCGAGAACGGGAGCAGCAGCTGCTGCAGGTGGAGGAGCAACAGCAGCAGCAGGAAAATCAGCAGCAGGAGGAGGATTTTGTAATGTTGTGGAGCGGTATGGCGGTCACAGAATCAGCAGGTGTGAGGGAGCTTCAGCAGCAGCAACACTTTGATAGGAACGCTGCTGCTGCAGCCGCTTCAAGAGAACTTCTGGTCTTCTGCGCCGCAGAATATTTTGCTGCATGCGATGCAGCAAGTGCGGGACATACGCAGCAGCCGCAGCAAGCGGAGGAGGAGGAGGAGGTGGAGCAGCAGCAGCAGCAACAGGCTAATGAGGATATGCAGCAGTGGGAGTCTTTGTCTCGTCTGCAGGACGCGCAGCAGTTGCCTGTGCCGCAGCAGCCCGTGCAGGAGGAGGAGGAGGAGAAGGAGCAACCGTTGCAGCAACAGCAGCGGGAGCAAAAGAAGCGGAAGAAAAATTCTAAAAATACAAAACAGCAGCAACAGCAGCATGGACAGCAGGAGCAGGAGCCTGTGACGCAGCTCGCGCAGGCGTTTCTGGGAGCCCCAGAGATAGGCGTGGAAGCAGGAGCCACCGCAGAGCGAAGCGCAGCAGCAGCGGCGGCTGAGACGGGAGGAGGGGGCGCAAGCGCGACAGCAGCAGCAGAACAGGCAGCAGCACAGGGAGAGGCAGCCGCCCCGAGAAGAGCAGCAGGGGAGAGTGAAGAAGAAGCAGCAGCAGAAGCAAGAGAGAAACGCGAGGGAAGAGAAGACAGTGCACGAGAAGCAGCAGCCCCAGCGGAGCAGCAGCAGCTGCTACCGACTGCTGCTGTTGCTGCTGCTGGGACGCATGTGCTTGCTGCTGCTGCTGCTGGGAGTGAATTCTTCGAACAGTTGCAGAGTCACGAAGACATGAAATTAACGGTCAGTCTTGGGTCTGCATGCGCGTGTCTCTGCACACGCGTGTCTCTGCATGCGCGTGTCTCTGCATGCGCGTGTCTCTGCACACGCGTGTCTCTGCATGCGCGTGTCTCTGCATGCGCGTGTCTCCGCGTGTGGGATGTATATGTATGGTTCTTCAAAACTGCCGTTCCTTTGAAAAGAAGGAGGTCTTCAAGAATGGCTGGGGGCCCCTTTTCTGTCCTCCTTGTCCCTTCTAACCCTCCAGAGGACCGGTCTCCCAGGAAGGGCAGCGTGGAGAGCGTCTCTGCAGCCCGTGCCTCGTTGCGCGTGTTTGCCACCGCGCGTCTCCCCCCGTCTCCCCGTCTCGTCTCCCCCACACACACGAGACAACTCAAACGGAGAGACCTGCAGAAGTGCATTTCCCGTCCTTTCGCTTCTCCCTGTCTCGTCTCTCTTCTGCCCTTTCCGTCTCTTCCTCCGTCTTCTCCCCCTTCATCGCTTCTGTCTCTGCTGTTCCTTACCGTCTCAGTCTCTTCTTTCTGCGTCTCTCCCGTGTCCTCCTGTTAATCGCTTTCCTCGTCTCTTCTTTCTATTTTGCGGGGGATGGACACGCTGCAGCGGAGAGGAGTGGCACACGCGAGCTGCTGAGGAAGCGAGCCGCAGACGCTTGTGTCCTGCTGCTGCTGCTGCGTGTATGTGTGGGAGCCTGGGGTGGCTTTCTCGTGCAAGAAGGTCGCTGGCGCGCGCCTCTGTGCTGCTGCTGCTGCAGCACTCTTCCTCCTCCCGAGTGTGTTCCCTTTCTGCTGCTGCAGGGAATCCTCGGAAAACGCTTGCTGTACATACACACACATACACACACATATATATGTGGGAAGAGAGAGACACAGGCAGACTAGTGTTTCTCTTTTGCTCTGGAGAGGCTCCTGTTATTGAAGTGAGACTGAAAGGAAATACCGCAGAAAGATATCTGGTGAGGCAAAGAGACAACGCGAAGACACAAGAGCAACGGCCGGAGAGAGAGGGGAACCCGAGGGGAGAGAACTGCAGCAGAGAGACACGGAGAAGATAAAAGAGGCCGAGAAACTGCGAGAGAGAGAGAGAGACAGAAACAGCAAAAGAGAGGAAAACAAGGCAATCTAATGTGTACACATATATATATATATATATATGTCTACGTATAGGTAGAGATATGCATATACATACCCCCATATACACATATACATATATATATATATGTATAGATGTGGATATAGAGAGGCACACACGTATATATATGTATGTGTATGATATATGTTGTCAGTGTGTATCTGTGTAAGGTCGTCGTTGCCTTGTTGAAGGCTGAATAGGGAAGCGACGCTCAGCAACTTCGCTGATGGAAGAGAAGGGGCAGCGGGAGAGGGTTGATAGGGAGGGCGACGGAGAAGAAGTTCTCCACGACAAATCAAACGACAAGACAATCGCCATTTCCTTCCCTTTCACGAGTGTGTTGGTCCATCTCTCCGCATCGACGAAAATGAATACACACGTCTTCTTCTACGCATGCATGCGTCTCTTACGTATTGGCCCATACGCATATATGTGTATGTGGATCTGCATGTATTTCATTGCCTGCTGCTGCGTGGATCCTCGTCGACGAGTCGGGTGATGCAATTTGTGTTCTCAGGAAGAAGAGGGGGGCAGCGACTTCGAGAAGAAATTCGCCCAGTATTTGAAGAAGAAACTTCCGGCGCTGCTCCACTGCGCTCTGCAGTCCGTGCTTCAGAAGCCAATGGTAGGAGCTTCTCCTCTTCCCCTGCTACTTCTCCTCTTCCCCTGCTGCTTCTCCTCTTCCCCTGCCCCTTGTCTTCTTGCTGCTGCTCTTCCTGTTGCTGTTCCTCGTCGTCTTGGTGCTGCTCTTCCTCTTGCTGTTGTTCCTCCTGTTGCTGCTGCTTCTCTTCCTGCTCCTCCTCCTCTTCCCCGCTGCTCTTCCTGTCGCTGCTGCTCTGCTGCTGCTGCTCCTCCGGTTCCTGCTGTTCTTCGTTTTCATTGCTCTTCCTGCTGCTGCGCTGCGTTTGTTGTTGTTGCTGCCTTTTTTCTGCTGCTGTTGCTGTTTCTCTCCCTGATCTTGCTGTTGCTGTGGGTCTTGGTGTCAGTGTTGCTCTTGATTTTGCTGTTATGGCTGCTGCTCTTCCTGTTGCTCTTTCCGCTGCTGCTGCTGCTCCTCCTCCTCTTCGTCTTGTTGCTGTTGATTTTGCTGTTGGTCGTGCCCCTCTTGCTGCTCTTGCTGTCGTCTTTTGTGTGTTGCTGCTGCTGCTGTTGCGCTGACGGGCCTGCCGCTGGTACCCTCCGGCGAATTCTTCTGCTGTTGCTGCTGCTTTCCCGTATCCTCACCCAGGAGCTACTACGCCAGGAGATGCTGCAGCACACCTCGTCGAATAGAAAGAAAGAGAGCAGCAACTTGGACGAAGTGAAGAAGGAATTGCAGCAGCAAACGCAGCAGCTTCAACTACTGCTGCAGGATCACGTCCGAGAAATCACCGCGCAGCAGCAACGGCAGCAGCAGCGTCAACGATTGCGCGTGCAGCGGTGTTTGCAGCAGCTCGAGGAAGCTGACGAGGATGAAATTCCCCTCGATCCCCCTCCCTCCTCTTTTCCTTCTTCCTCCTCTTCTTCAAACTTTTATCCTTCTTCGTCCTCGGCTTCTTCTTCCCGTCCTTCGCGACCCTCACCAGGACGGGAAGCAGCAGGAGAGGAAGCTGCTGACGTAGCAGCAACAGCAACGGGCAGAGGAGCAGCAGCAATAGCAACCGCAACAGATGGCGCAGCACTACAGTTGCTGCTGCCGTTTTTTCCCCCTGCAGCAGCAGGAGGAGGAACAGGAGGAGGAGGAGGAGCACGAGCAGGAGGAGCAGCAGCAGGAGCCGCGAGGAGGAGGACCAGGAGGAGGAGGAGGAGCAGC